>CAUYSK010056693.1:0-21609 GCA_963575035.1 Avahi laniger | reverse complement strand
GGGCAAGGGCATCATACGTAATCTAATCATCTATACCCCCATAACATGCTGAAATTAAAAAAAAATGCAGTATACTAGATATTCAAAAATATACACTAAGTAAATACAGATAGTATAAAAAGGGTTTGTTGTGGATATTTTGAAGATAAATTTTTAAATAGACTCTAAAATATTCCATCTATTTATGAAGACATTAGCTGTAAACAACAATGCAAAGTAGTACAAATGTTATAATATATAGACGTTTTTAAAAGTATGCTTAAAATCCATTGGAATATGTATACCATAGAGTACTATTCAGCTATAAGAAACAATGGTGATATAGCACCTCTTGTATTTTCCTGGATAGAGCTGGAACCCATTCTGCTAAGTGAAGTATCCCAAGAATGGAAAAACAAGCACCACATGTACTCACCATCAGATTGGTTTCACTAATCAACGCCTAAGTGCACATACAGGAATAACATTTATTGGACGTCGGGCAGATGGGAGTGGAGTAGAGGGGAGAGGTATATACATACATAATGAGTGTGATGCGCACCATCTGGGGGATGGACACGCTTGAAGCTCTGACTTCAGGGCAGGGGGGCAAGGGCAACGTAACCTAAACATTTGTACCCCATAATATGCAGAAATAAAAAAAATCCATTGGAATAGACCAATACAACAAACCTGGAAAAATTAGACCTGAACTCAGAGTCGACACATGTAATTTAGATAGGCTAATAGAAGGTAAGCGAGTATTGAAGGCCAAGTGAGCAATATTCAACCAGGGTTCCAATGCAGCAATGCGAATATACTCAGAGTTTGCATTTATCAGAATGGGCTCATCTGATGGAGGGAATATCCATGAAGGGCCTTAACTGTGAGATTTAAGACCGTAAATTTATCTTGAAGATAATAATAATTGGAAATGATGAAGGTTGCTGGAGAAGATAAAAGCCATGATGAAAAAATTACACTCGGTAAGCCGTAGAATAAAGCAGAAGTAGCAAGCCTGAAGACAGTCAAGGAAATGTGAGGTCCTTGCAGTAAACAGCACATGCCTAAGATAATTACTGTCAGGTGACAGCAATAGACTAGATAGAAGGGGACACATCGGAGTCGAATACAAAGGAGAGATTTTCAGATGTTAGTATTTGACTCCAAGGCAAAGATAAGAAAGAATGAGCTATAAAAATAAGGTGTTTTTTTTTTTTTTTATTTCAGGGTATTGTGAGGGTACAAACATTATGGTTACGTTTTGTCTTTGCCTCACCCAAGTGCGGGTTAAAGGCATGCCCTTCCCGCCTACAGTGCTCCTCGTGTCCTTTAATTGCAGATTTACCCCCCCTCCAAATCCCCCTAATCCCTGGAGAGTATTTCTGCCATGTGAAAAGAATAAGGTTTGACTCTGACAAGTTGGGAAAATAAGGACAGTAATTACAGAATTCAATGAGAAGAAGCAAATTGACGGAAGAAGATGTATGTGAATGAAAATTAATGCAATTTTCACTAGACTGAGTTTGAGGCGTTAGAAAGAGAACAAAATGTGCACAGCTGGGGCTCAGGATAGGGCTTGGTAGTGCTAGACCAGACACAGATTATGTAAAACTCTTCCTAGAAAAGTGGTATCGTAAGAATACACGTAAGTTTTGAAATAAAAAAATTAATGAAAATTTATGGAGGCCTCAGAATGTTCCTGTGAAGATGTTGCTATTCAGGATAGGAATAGAAAAGAGACTGTGTGGGGAATTGGGGAGTAGGTGTCAGAGGTCAAATTGAAATCCAGGAGCCACATTCACAAGACCAGTATCTTTGGCAGTCTCAGGTACTGCATTAGTTTCCTGGGCTATCACAACAAATTACCAGAAACTTGATGCCTTAAAACAACAGAAATTTGTTTTCTCCCAGTTTGAAATCAAGATGTCCACAGGATTGACTTTTTTTCTGGAGGCTCTGAAGGCAATTCAGTTCCATGTTTCTCTCCTTGTCGTTAGCAATTGCCCACAATCTTTGGCATTCCTTGGCTCGCAGACACATTACTCCGATTTGTGCTTCCTTCTTCACATCACCTTCTCTTCTGTGTCTTTCTTTTATCAGGACAATTGCCATTGGATTTACTCTAAATTCAGGATGATTCAATCTCAACATCCTTACCATAGTTACATCTGCAAAAACTCTTTTTTAGAAATTTAATTTTATTTTTAATTGACAAATAATAATTGTATTGACATATGTTTATGAGAAACTAGGTGATATTTTGATACACGTAGACATTGCAGAATGATCAAATCAAGATAATCAACATGATCATCACCTCACATACTTATCCCTTTTTTTAAAACAAAGTCCTGTTCATAATTTCCAGGGGTTAGGACTTACAAATATCTTTTTATGGGGGCCCACTCTTTAACCCACTAGAAATACAGTGAAAAAGGTATGAAGTGGTATGGTCATAATGTAACTCATACTATTTGCAACAGTTAATAAAAACTCCATGAGGTAAACAGTTATTCTCATTTTACAGATGAAAAAATTAAGGCTCAGAAAAGGCATGTAAGTATGATATGTCTATTGTCATACTGTTTTTAAAAAGTGACAGATTTCTTACCCTAAAAGCATTTTCAATTCATTTTTTTTTTATTTTAAAACATTAGTAAATGCTGAGCCTGACCCAGAAAAGCATTTATTTCATTATATTTCCTTTGGAAAAGATGACTTTGTGTTCAAACAATCACATTCTTTCTCCTCATTCTCTTGTTACCACTGAGTGTACAAGTTTTCTAACCAGGAATAGAATATTTTGGGTTTTTTTTGTTGTCTGTTCATTTTTCTTGGTTGCTTAGATTGTGTATTACTTGATTTTTGATTTAGAAAAAAAGATAATTTGTATTGTGTATTTTCTTAATTTCTTTTAGGCTTACATTGCTCTTGCTCTCTAGGTTCCTAGAGAGATGCTTAGATTATTAATTTTAAATCTGTCTTTTATCTAATATGTGCATTTAATGCTGTAAATTTTCTTCTAAGCACTGCTTTTACTTCATCTCACAAATTTTGATGTTGTATTTTCATTTTCACTCACTGCAAAGTTTATTTAAATTTCTCTTGAGACTTTTTAAAATACCTATGTGTTATTTTGAACTGTGTTATTTAATTTTGAAGTATTCTGGTATTTTCCAGTTACTTTTCTGTTATTAATTTCTATATTAATTTCATTGTGGTCTCATAACATATATTTTGTATGATTTCTGTTTTTTAAATTTGTTGAGATGTGTTTTATGGCCATAATTGTGGCCTATCCTTGTGAATGTCCCATAATGAAGAATGTGTATTCTACTGTTGTTAAATAAAGTACCCTATAAAGATAAAATAAATAAATAAATAAATACATTGAGAAAACTAAAGATCAAGATTCTTTTTGTCTTAGGAGAAGCACACTCTAAAAAATTAAAGTAGTCAAACTGAGTGATGTTCACATTGCAATTGCTAGATAGCTTAACCTCCTAAGAGATGCTGTGGTATTGTATCCATATAAAAATCATACATTATGTACTAGATATTATACTTGGCTCATTCAAACCTGTACTAGATTTATGAAATCTCCCAAAATTCATATAGATATTCATATACCAGATAAATAAATTCTGGATGCATTTATAAATATCACATGTGCTCATAGTGTCACTATCAATAGCCAGAGGAAAAAAATTCTAAATCTAACTACTGATTTATAATAACTTAATAATTATTTAACTTATTAAGTATGTTTATGATAAATTTTTGATGACTTCAATCAACTTGAAGGATTAAATTGATTCTTTTTATAGGCTACTGAATACAAAACACCAAACAACAAATTGTTTGCTTATTCAATAAAACAATTCATTGAGTTTTTTAAATATTTACACTGGAGGTTTATAGGTTTATGTGAAATGACCAATCATTCTGGTCTATGTACTAAGAAAAGCAAAGTAGAAAATATTGGCAAGGACTCTCCTTGTCTCCAAATTCCCACTTCTCTGACTAATTTTTCTTTCTAGCCTCATCTGTCATGTCTTTTCTAAAAGCATAACGGCCTAATTGATTAAATCTTAAGTATACACATAGCTTTCCTGACTTAAACTATTTCTGGAGAACAACCCCACACACACACTCTAAGATTTTTCCTATTAAGCATCCCCATATGATTCTAGAATGGCTCAAATGTTTATATCTTCCATGAAGTTTTCTCCAAATCCTCAGCTGAAAATAATCTCCCACCATCTTGGTATTTTACAGGTATTTGTTTTAAAATGGTTATACAATACTAACATTCACTATAGTAACTTGAGAATATATTCTATCACTTCTATTACATTGTAAACTCCTTGATGATAGAATAATGTGTGATTCCTGTTTTTCGTTTCCTTGCAATAGGAGCTCAAAATGCTTTCTTAAATAAATGAAAGAACACCTAGATGAAAATGATACTTGCTACACAAAGAGTAAAGATGAAATTGATCCTTGTCCAGAAGGGGCAGATATTTGTACTTACAATCCAAATGGATTATGTGCAGCCAAACCAAAATCAGCTACATTGATTTTCTTTCTTTTTGTGGCCAAAATGATCATTCTAAGTCAAGGTCACTGTTATCTTCCTATCTGAAAAAAGATCCTATTTTGTTTGGTTTCCTGTTCTCTTATTCTGGGAAATATTTCAACATTTATTAATTTTAAGATAAATTTGGAAAAAAACAATGAAATAAAAAAGTTGCTAGTGATCATCTGAGACATTTAAAACTTAGATCAAATTGTAGAGTAATAAATATTGATAGTCTTAGTGTGGCTCAAATACAAGTATACATATAAACATGTATGTTTTAGAATCTTTAAATTTGTGAAGCATCCAACAATGCTATTAATATTTTCAATAGTTCCTCTCAGTTAAGAGTTTATAAACATTTAGGAAAACAACCCTCACAATAAAAAGTTACAAAAAATTAATGAATTGTATTAATGAATTCTGCTTTATAACCAGCAAAGCAATTAACTACGTATGTGAAAAAAATTCCAAGCACAGGTGAAATGTACTTGCCTTCTACCTGTGGCAGCTTCTGGGATTATGATCAAATATAATTTAAAAACAAATGCTCACACCCTTCTAGAATTGAATTTCAAGTTGCAAAATTGTTTACCACAGATGTTTAGATTTCTCAGTTAATAAAATTGTAAAAAGCTGATTTTTAAGTAGATGAATGAAACAAAATATAAAGAAGGTCTTACACATGCTACCTAATTTATGACAGATTAAAAAGCAGCAAAATTAAATGTATTAATGGTTTTACTGTATGTGGAATATTTTAAAATATGCATTTATCTCAAGAAATCAATTTTAAAGATCAGCAGAGAATATGTGGATGATAAAGTCAGAGAACTAAATATTTTTAAGATAAAAATGGACTAATTGGCAGATAACTTCAGATTATGAAATCAAATGTATACAGCATTTTCATAGCAAATTTGGTAGATTTGATATCTTATAAAATTCACATTTTTTATTTATGTTACCTAAATATTTATGTATTTTCAGGTGCATTTGAAAATGATACTACATAACTATACAGTGTAGTAGTGTTAAAGAAATGATGATAAAAAGATCTGCTACACTGGGAATTGAGTTTATTTACATGTCAACAACGCAACTTTGTTATTGATGGAACACAGAGATCTGGATTATGTTGATTATTTAGCAAAGCTACTTTTTTCTTTAATTTTTACTTTTATTATTCTTTGCAAAGAGAAGTTAGGTGATTATCAGCCCCAGGAATGCAAGAGAGTGAAACACACTCAAGACAGAGAGGTCTTTAAAGAATTTCTTTATTCTTATCTCTTTCTTGCAATATCATTGTCAAAATCCACCCCACTGCTGAGCCCCCTGCAACTATTCACCATCGTTCCCTTCTTTCAGGAAACAGGGCTCATATATGGCTTATATTGAACTATACATATAATATTATACATTAATTATCTATATGTAAGAAGGCAGCCGTTGAGAAAATTTGAATGTAAATGTACTAAATTATTAGATTTGTAGCTCATGTCAAAAATAAGTTTTTTTTTTTGTGGTCAAAGTTTGTTTTTTTGTGTAAATAGAACAATAGATACTGCCTTCAGTTTTAAGGCTTTTCCGTTCCCTTGCTCTTTAAATTACAATATTATTATTTTATGTGATATGTAAATTTCAGTCTCTGACTTTCATAATGTGGCTAAAGCTTAAAAAGACTGAAATGTCTGTTAAACCTCAGTATTAATGAAACTGTAACAGGAGTCAGGACATAAGAGGAATGAATTCCTAGGTAAGCACACATAGTGACTCTTTCAAGAAGCTGGTCTCTACCTCTCAACAATGTTTCCTAATTAAAACAGAAAGGACAGATGCTTTTATCTGCCTGGTAATTTATCTTCTTAAATATGATTTTTTAAAGAAAAGTTACTTTAGTATAAATATTAGGTCTCTTATCTTTCTTTTTCCTCAACCAAATAGGAACTATTACAAATCAAGTTAATGTGTAAACTCAAATTAGAATTCCTTCATTATTATAGATTCCACATTTCAATTCAAATGTTTTATTTCCCAGGAGTTGGGGAGATCAAACATGACTGATCCAAGAATGGACATTTATAGAAAATGAAATTTATAGGAAATTCATTTATAGAAAAATGAATTATTCTTTTTGCCCTACTTTTCTGGCAGAAAACTGTAAATAATCAGAAAACGATTGCTTGGTTATTTGTAAATCATTCACATTTTTATCTTACCCTAGTTTTTTCCCCCCACGGACCCACAGGTTTGAATTTGAGCCTTTTAATTAAAAAGTATATATTTATAGTCAGTGGACATTCAGTTTTAATAGGCGGAAACATTTCTATAACAAAATAAATGCTTGGGCTATAATCCTCGTATAAACTTGTATATTTATAATATAAATTAATAAAAATACTTCCTAAGTTTATAACTGTCAAAAGCATATATACTTCTTTCCCACATTAAAAATAGCCCCATTCCCAAAAGTTTATGCTGTCTTTTTTGAAAATACTCATTCTGTGTTGGTGATTTTATTCATTTCTCTTTGATATTGCTCCTGTGGTGCCAAAACAAAGCAGATAAATGTTGAGGGGCTAGTTTAATATTGGGCAATTTTGGGAGAGGGGCTGGTTTTCCCTCTTTAGTGCCAATTTATCCCTGTTTTAAGATCCAAGTTAATTGTATTTCGTAGGTATTTGGAGGAAGAGGTGAAAAGGAATGGAAATTTCGCACTTTCCATTTAAAGAACCTGTCTATTTTTTATCTAAACTCTTTTAAAAGCCCTTAATGGTACTTAATCATTGTGATTGTCTTGATGATCCTTACAGGTCACTGTTTTCCATGACCCGTGAGAAGATCAATAGGCTGCAAGAAGTTAAAAAAAAAAGGAGGGGGGAGGGGGGTGTTTCTTTGTATGTTTAAAAATAAATTTAAAAATTTTAAAATTTTAAATTTAAAAATTTGATCACTTATAAATTATAAATTTTTGCTTTTCTATATTTATGTAGAAAGTTTGCTGTTAAAATCATTTTATTACTACAGTATATTAAAACAAACATCTTTGGGAGCTAGTACAGGGTACAGTAGAGTAGGCAAGCATATTTACTTGGAAAGCAGAAACCATAGGTTCATATTTCTTCTTATATAGAGACAAGGCAAGATAGTTAACTTCTTTGCATATCAATTTTTCATCTATAAAATTAGAAAAATTGCAATACTTGTCTTAGAAAATTGTAGTGGGAGGATTGAGTGAGATGTAAACATACCACAATGCCTCGTATACAGTAAGCACTTAATGTTTGCTGTTATGTTAGCTATTTTGTCTATATTCTTTTTCTAATGGTCTTCAACAAATTTATGCACCTATGCACGACTGTGTTGCTTTCCTACTAATCAGTTACAATAGGTAATCTCTTTCTCCCAAACATAGACACTTTTTTTCCTCCTGGAGAAACTGAAGGATTTCTCATCCATGATTTTGGCTGATAATTTTATGCTTCTGGAATTTCTTTGGAAATATTTTTTTGAAGAGAAAAGACTGTTCAGCATTAAGGAGTAGTATGATATAGTGCTAAATGCATTGGACTAAATGCCAATGTTCCTGATGATGACCTTGGATAAACCACTTCATTTTCTCATGTCTTAACTTTCTGTCTGTAAAATATAATTTTCCATCTTGTCTCAGAACCTGGAAGATGTGGGTGAAAAATGGCTTGTGATTTAATGTGAGCTTTAAAGACTAGAAACTATAGTATTGTTCAATGTATTATGAGTTACTAGATAAATCTTTTTACAATCTCACATTGAAATCATTGACAGAATCCATTTAGGGAAAGATAATTGGATTGTAGGATTTGCGGTGTGTTTGAGAATAAGTATCAAAAATTGAAATCTTAGTAGTCGTCATTATGGTCCCCTAATAAAAGTTTATTTTGTGCACAATAATTACTGTTGCATACCCCTGACTTTTGAGAAATAAAGTTTTTTGGGTTTGGTTTTGTTTTTTTTATTTTGGCTTAAGGTCCTCCTGTCTGGATATATAGTCGTGTGTTCAAATAGATTGCAAAAACCCAAGATTTTGTTTTCTTTTAATAAAAAGTAAATTCAGTTGAAGTGACTAACCTCTGCACACTTGGTAAAGAGGGTTTTGTTGAGTATTAAGTCCAAGGACTTGTTTGCATCTAACTGGTTGTCCAGCCCAGCAAAAGCAACAATAGCAACAACACACGCTGATGTCTTGACTGAAATCAATGCCACAGTGGCTGCCAAGGTGCTGAGCAGACTAATGACGTTTTTCAATGTTGATCATCCCAATCGCGGTCTAGTCCAAACCTTGTCGCCCACTCCCCTTCGAAATCTGCATATGCAGACAATAAAAGTGAGCACTGATGGGAAGGAACAATATGCTGCCCCACAGCTCCTAAGATGCCTCTCTGAATTTAATGAGGTCAGTTGGGTGTCTACAGCTTTTTGCCTTTTGCTACAGCTCCCTCTCTAATACACACACATACACACACACACGCATGCACGCGCATATGTACTGCAAAAACACACTTGGGAAATCACCCACGCATAGGAAATCACACCTTCCATCATCTTCCATAAACGCATCCTTACCCCTCATTATATTGCGCGTGCACGCGCGGACACACACGGACACACACACACACATGCTGGAAGAATCACAGACCCACACACAATGCAACCTACCTAGAGAACTCAAAATCCTTCCTACGCCTGTAGATTGAACCTCTTCGCCACTCAAGCCTACAGACGCTCTCAGTGTGCCCACTTTCCAGAGCAGATGCAACTGCCATGCTCCACTGGGCGGGCAGCTCTGACGCGAGCCCAGGGACAAAAGCTGGCCAGGGTAATGTGATGTACGGGACCGGACCCATAATTTGTGCACAATGTGGAAAGCTGCACACTCAAATTGGGCATCCGTCTTCACTAAACTCTGCAGATAGAAAGATGTTCGTAACCCCCGATAGCCTTAGGCATGCAAATGGAGCCACAGGCAGCAGCAATTACTATTTCACAACTAGCCTGCAGCCCTCCCCCATCCTGAGATGGGACCAGATTCCCGAAAAGATCAGATCACCAATCAGTCGCCAAGCCTAAGGAACTTGTTCATTGGAAGATTTGGGCCAGGACCGTGCCGAAAAATATTTAAGAAATTTACACACAGGAACACAACACGCTAGTCTTGGGGACGCAGCTCCCCTACACCATGGGATGAGAGAAACAGGGTTCCTGATACATGTGGAGAAGCGGGTGGCTTGGAGATGGCCAGTAGATGGCGCAAGAACTCTTCTCTTGTACAATCTTAACCCTTGAGTGGTGCAGGGGTCTGCCAAATCCAGATGTATAGATATATGCATTTTTCGTTTTGAAAGAAAACTCCCATTTACATATTTGGGACCCATCCAGAATTAAGACAATTGGGTCTGTTATGGATAACTACTACAGATAAAGTAGTTTAACTGCAGCACACACAAATTCAAAAGGGGGTTGGGAGGATGAAAGGGAGAACTATTTGAGGAAACGACACTTGACTTTCCTCCCCACCCCACCCTTGCACAGGCCACGGATGAAATCCGTTTAAAGAATCATGAAAACCCGGTTACGGATTTACACGTAGGTATTTGAATATGTAAATGCATGTGTGCAAATAAATTCTTTTCTGTGGTCTCCTTTTTTAATTAAATCAAGGGATAATAAATGCGAGAAGCCTGCCTGAAATATACTGCAACTACAGTAGTAACACATGTTCCATTATAACGACGCGGGCATCGATGGAGCCCAATTCATTATCCCCACGGTTTCCCCAAAAGCAACACCGATTCTCGGATTAAAACATTCCTTTAACATGCTTCTGTATTCACAGGCTGCAATGGAGAGCTCACTAACATAATATTTCTTGGGTTGCTTTTACAGGCAGAATTGATCTATTCGGGGGGGGAAAAAAAACCAAGCCCCTCAATTTCAAATATCGTGGGGAGTTTATCAGAGAGCTGAGCTGGGCTTTAAGAGACTCACTAGCGGTTTCTGGTGGTTGCTATAACGAGCTAGAATTGGGGTAGATTTTGGTGGAGGGGAAAAACGCACTAGAAAAGACAGAATCCAGAGTAGCGGAGACTTTGTGCCCCCGTTGGAGAGATGGTTGAGTCCTCGTCAAGGTTGCTGTGGTATCCCAGAAACACCATTCACTCCGATCTGTGACCGCGCACCAACAACAGCAACAACTCCACTGCGCTGGGCTGAGGAGCAGGAATTAGGAGCTCGCGAATAATATGAAAGGGATCCGCAAAGGGGAAAGCCGAGCAAAGGAATCCAAACCCCGGGAGACTGGCACGCGAAGATGCGCTAAATGTGGCCGCCTAGACTTCATGCTGATGAAGAAAATGGGGATTAAAAGTGGATTTACGTTTTGGAACCTCGTCTTTTTATTGACGGTGTCTTGTGTGAAAGGTAGGTCTGCTTTGGGGGGTCTCCTCCGCTTTGGATGGAGGTGGGCTGACTTGCAGCCTGAGAGAGGCTGGCAGATTACTTTGCAATTTGCACCGATAAAATAATCATGATAATACTGAAGAAGGAGTTGATTCACAGCTCTTTTTCCCTCCCTCAGATAGGAAATGCATTTTGCTTGCCAGATTTGGCGTTCAATGCGGTGATTGAGCTTGTGCTCAATAAATATTCTTGCAGTATGCTCAAACGAAGACGTGAGTTGGTTAGTATAGCCTCTAACTAGTGGATATCCAGGCAGAATTCCTCTGTAAGACTTTTCTTGGTGGTGAGGATTACCTTGATTTTTTGTCAAATCAGTGGGGTTTGATGCTTTGGGTGGAATGTTTATATTAAAGACACTGGTGTAAATGCTTTTTAACCCTTTCAGGGAAGAAAGTTACCAACGTGCTAGGAATGCGTTGGTTTTAAATGCTTTAGGTATAGGGGTCTTCCAGCATTGCCACGCCAACCTGAATGTATGTATGCATATGTGAATTATTTCTACGTGGGCTGCTATGCAAAGATAAATGTAGGGGAGCTTCCCTAGGTTCTCTGGTAGAGGTTCAGTCAAATAATGAGGCTTAAAAAGGGTCTGAGATGCCACGAAGTGTAAAGATCCACCTTAGGGGATGAATGAAGGTAGAAGGAAAGTCATTAGCTGACGACCAAAAAGAAAATCCCCAGCAAGTCTCAGCGTTCAGACAGGTAGAGTGAGTGTCACATGCACAGGCAAGGGGAGGGGGTAGGTGAGATATAAAATTTATTCCTAAACAGGAAGGCAAGAGACAGTCAGGATCATTGGAAGAAGAGCTGTCCTCAGGGAGAAAATAGATCCACGTCTTTCTTCCACAACTTATCCTGCACCCTGCTGCCCATTAATTGTTGCAAAGAATTCTCAGGAGGTGTTTATGACTCATGCCATCATTTTTGAACAATCACCTCTCCATACTCATGACAGCTCAAATAGACGCGATGGATGTCGCTTTTAGTGAAGCTAGTTTCAAATCCCGGGTGTCTGTGTGCCGGGGTAGGCGGGGGAAAGGGGGGCCTGTTTTGGCCCAGGCGCGCCACGGCTGTCAACACAAACTGGACGCTTCTTCCTTTGTAAAGGAGTGCCTCTCTGAACCGCAATCGGGCCGCGTCTCTATGAAACAGTTTATTGTCCAGCTTGCAGCTGGCTGTCCCCCCACGGAAGGCAGCCCATTTGCATTCAGTGGAAATGATAATTCATGTTTTGGGAGAAGGGAGCTGGAGAGGTTACCTCTCTCCCTACTAGGACCAATGATGGGTGGCATGTCTGGAATTTTAATTTACATCCCTAAATGCCAGGAAGTCGCCCCTGGTCTCTGTGGCAGCAACTGCCATGTAATCCCAACCTACTCCTTTAAGCTTGATTTTTCTTTTCTCCCTGGCGCCTCAGCGCAGCTCTGAGCCAAAACGCTTGTCCTAAGCGGCATAACTACACTGCCTAATGCACAAATCGCTCCTCAGATTGCTTACAAGGGGTTTTTGTCGCCGGCTCGACGTGTGAGGAGCCACACATTGATGCTTAGTCCGCCTGCCACTGGGAGTTGGTGTTAATGGATGGCCCTGGGGCTGCCTGCTAGACGCGCGCTCCGCGTGGGGGAGGCGCAGGAAGCCAGCAGCATCCTTGGTAGAAAAACGTAGGGGTGGCTCCTGTGTGAGAAGATGACCAGGGTTTAAGTGCGAGTTTTCATGTGATACCTGTTGAGCCAAAACACATTCGAGGGGCAGATGAGGGGGAGGGAAGTCTCCGAAGCAGGGCGAAGCTTTCCAGCCTGTCAAACGCAGAGCCGCGCTGCCTGCAATTACAGCCCCGGCTGCCCCCACCTACCGTATTTTCCGAATGAGACGCGCCTATAGAAAGGAAAGGCGCGTTAATTTGCTTTAAATGGTGCTGGTAACAGGACCTCTGCCCTCTATCCACAGCTCCTTTTCAGACTGATATAATCGCTCTCCACTGAATATATTTTAGCTTTGGGGACATTGGGAAGAAGGAGCATGTCACAGTCTGCTTTGGTCCTGTCCAAAATCAATATTCTACAAACCATTAAAACGTTTTTTTAATAGCAATAAAGTTCTTCATTGTCACTCATCTGGCACTTGGAAGGCATCTCCTACATTTTACAACTTGAAATGCTGTCCCCAAATTCTGACAAACTTGTATAGGTTGTATGCTTTAGACCTGCTCCCGATCTCTGGGTAATGCTAATTTTGAAAATTGCTTCTTATTCTCCTTTTCTTTATTTTATTTTAATTTAACCTCACTCTCAAGGCTTTCCCAACACCCATATTGTAAACGTTGTTTGCTCCAATGTCTATGCCCTCTTTTGTCTTTCCTACTGTTTCTTCTGGACTCTCAGGTCCAGGGAAAAGCTCAGATTGGGGAATAATTTTAAAGGTTTTTCTGGGTCTTAATCTAGACTAGTGTGAAGGTTCAGGAAGTCAGTCGAGGTGAGCAGCTTTCCACCTGAATAGCTCTGGCCAAGAGAATTCCACCATCTGCCCACACTTTTCATCCCTCCACCATCTCACCTCTGCGTGCAACAGCAATGACAAAGAGGCTCTGCGGGAGGAAACGCCTCAGAGTGGAAGATAAAGTGGTCTTTGGTAGGCCTGAACCGCTCGGGTGGGGCTGAGAAGGGAACCAACCTTTCCTAGGCATTTCATGTTCACTGTCATCATCTGAAATAAAAGGTTGTGGAGGGCATCAAATTGGCAGGTGGCACTGGGTGGGGGCTGTTTAGACTTGATCCATGCTGCTGAAATGAGAGAGAGAGAGAGAGAGAGAGAGAGAGAGAGAGAGGCAGGGAGGGAGAGGGAGGGAGGGAGGGAAAGAGAGAGAGAAATCTGATATGCAGCTGGAGGCTGCAACCTCCAGCTGCAGCGTGTCTGTTTAGGTCTCAGCCAGATAGAAACTGTGAATCTCCAAGTCGCGCTTAAGCGTCCCGCCCACGTAAAGAGACACCCGCGGGGTGCTTTCCCACGCTGCTTCTCGGGGGATCCCAGGGGAGCACACGCTCTGTGCAGTAAAGGTACCTAAGGCACAGATCTTGGTAGGCAGCAGGCTGGAGCCGGGGGCAGCGTCCCACACCCATGCCAGATCGTGCTTCCCGGGGATTCTCGCCAGACTCGGGAACCTGGTGAAGGGTCCACCTTTCTGTTGGCTCTGGGACTTCAGGGACATACTACTCCTGCCACAAAGCTCTTCTGGAAGAGTGGGGGTCACATCCTCTGCCTCAGTTAATTCCCACTGAAAAGGGTCTCAGGGGTCCATGTGAGGGGAGAACTGTCAGAGGTGCTCATTAGCACCTTTTATCGACTCCAGGGTGGCGGTGCAGAGAGGTCTTAGCCAGGCGTGTGTCCATGGGGACAAACACCCTCACTTCCCGCCCTTAAGGCGGCAGTCTTAACCTGACACGTCAGGAAAAGATCTGCCTTAGCTTCTGAGAGCTTTACAAAGGTGGAGGAAAGAAGGTGAGTTAATGTCTTTACAAAACAATAACAACACCAAACAAAAAACACCTCGTGGCCATCCCATCATCAAAACCCATCGCCCAAGATTAGCACGACTGAGACACCTACTGGGAGGTAATCTTTGTGTTTGAGTCAGGGGGCCCTGGCCCGCCACAGTTTGAACAGGTATCCCTCCCTTTCATCTATTTCCTCTGGGAATACTTACTAATTTCTCCTAGAAGGCCAGCCTCCCTGAAATTTCCGTGAACCACGCAGGTTGAAATTGGGTGGCTGACTTAGCTCATGGTGTGTGTGTAGGGGGGGGGCGGTTGCAGAGGGGAGGGTTGCTGGAAAGGAGGAAGACCCATGAACTGTCACCAAGGAGGTTTGGGGAGGCCCGAGGGTGGGCGTGTGTTCTAGGCGGAAACGCCTGGCGGGTAACAGTAAGTTAATGTTTCCCGGACTCCAGATGGTTAGCGGTGTTGCGACCACTGCTGTCGCACAATCCGGCAGGGGCGCGGAGAAAGCCCCCTTTCTCCAAGCAGACTGCGGCGGTCCTGACTCAACTTCTCTAGGACACACCCCGGCATCTTCGGAAGCTCATTTGGGGAACAAATAATGGGGATTGTGGCTTCTGTACGATTCTCCTTCTCCCTACCCCTTGGTCTCTGGGGAAAGGCAAGCAGGAGGGCAGACCCAGGGTTCAAGTCTGCAGGGCTTAGTTGGACTCTAGGGGAAAGCGCAGCAAAAATGAAATGGTACAGGGTCACCCCCGTCACGGATGTGGTCCTCTCCCGGGCCGGGCCGGCGGGAGTAGCCTGCTAAGGGATGCAAGAGGGGCACGCACGGAGATTGCTACGCATTGCAGAATAATAATGAAGCGGGACAACCAAAGAAAGAAAGATCGACACAGGCATGAGGCGGGTTCCCTTCTCCCTGAACTCAGTGCTTTCCGGGAGGCTTTGCACCACCGAGTTGCTAAGCCAACCAATTTACCGCCCTGACAGGGCTTGAACAGTTCCCAGAAATCGGAGCTGAACTTCCCCTGGACGGTTACTTTAGAAAGCATTGTGAAGTACCCTTTTGCAGCACCGTGCTTTCCCGAATCTTCTGGTTGGGAAGGAGAGGGTTGCTGCATCAAGCCCTCATTGGAAGAGTATGTGAGCAGAAATAATTAAGGAGCAGGTTTCAGCATCTTGAAAACCTGATGCCAGCTCCCTTGAGGTCTTTCAAGGAGAAAAAGGATAGAATTACTCAATAAATTAAGTACTCCAGGAGCATAGGCTTAGTTCCAGTAGTTATTACTGTTCGTGATATTAATTAGTGTTTCTATTTGTGGGGTAGCTGAATAGGTTTTGGGTATACATATATTCTCCCTGAACACAAAATTTGGTGTCTATAGGACAAATAATACATTGGCAGCAAATGCCATCTGTACATGGTTCTAAATATAGTAAAACTCTACGGTATTTGAGATCTGATAAAACAAAAAAAAATAGTAAGAGAGGTAGAGCAGTTAATACTGTCTTTACACTCACCTGAAAACAAACTCTGATGTTAAAATGCTTGTCTAAGATCTCAAATGAAAATAGGAGAAATAAACTAAACTTCACTTCCCTAGGATCCAAATATACTTCTTGTGTTCCAAAAGACAACTTTCTTCTACGTATTCATCAGGGTCTCTAGAAAGGGCTTGAGGATATTAAACACCTTCAATTATTTTGTCTAATTTGGGAAATAACTTTAAGCACCAAGCAATATGCCTGGTAAGGCACCTGTTCTTTTAGGCAGCATGACTATTTGAGAAAATATGCCATCTTGTACTTTGAATTCCAAGATTTGGGAGATTAGAAGTAAACTGCTTGAATTCCAAGATTTGGGAGATTAGAAGTAAACTGCTTGCAAATGAAGAGATTAAGAAAAATGTGTAAGATAACAAATAACATTTAAGATCACTTTATTGTATGTACATATACATTAAAATATAGCTTTAACTATTATTTTTCCCTCTCTCTTTCTTTCATTCCCTTTACTCGTGACCCAAAGGAGTATGTGATTTAGGGATACAGTGGAAGTTATGATTTATATTTTGGGTGAAGTCTGGGAAGGGTGATAAAACAGGCACTATGGCTACCAAATGTTCTTTTTGATCTCAGAGTGAGCAGGTGGGTAATTCATGGTATTTTCAGGTATATTTATCTTTATGCCCGCAAGATTTTCTCAGTATTAGGATCTATGTAAGGCTCTTATTTTCATCAAGAATATCATTTTCACTAACATTTCTGAGAAAAATCAATTCATTGAATATCTTCCAGTATTCATAGCCTCAGTGCTGATGGTCATCTTTCCTTCTCTTAAAGCTCTAGTCTTGCGGCCATCAAATGCATTGTATGTCATCAGACCTTTTGCTAAGCTATTGTTTAGTGCTAGTTGAGAATTCCTAATGATTAATATTTTCTACATTGATGATGGCTTGCCGCCTACAACTCAGTTTGAAACCTCTCAATGTCTAAATTGAAAACATCAGCATATGCATCATATACCTTGCAGCTGAGTAAAAATAATATCAGTGGTAATCATGTGGCATTAGATATTACAAGATTATTCTATTGGCTCTTAAATGTTTGCTCTACAGTGATTTTTAAAGTGTTCTCCAACAATTAGTACCAGTATCCTCTAGAAACGTTTCTGAAATATAAAATCTTAGGTCCAGCCCCTATGCCAGGTCTATTGAATCAAATGATCTGGGAGTTGGGCACAAAAATTAGTGTTTCTAACAAGTCATCCAGGTAATTTTGATGCGCTGTAAAGTTCGAGAACCACTACGGTAAAGAGGACAGAGCAAGGGTTCTGGAGCCACTAAGACCTGAAAGTCAAATAATGATTCTGCCAGGAATTACACTTGGACTAGCAACTCAACTTTCTTAAACTTCAGTTTCATTTTCTATATAAAAAAAAAGATTTAGAATATCAGTCAGTTTATACTGAGAGTATATAAATCATGTATGCAGCCCAGATTGTTGCACTAGTAGCTATCATCAGTGTTATTAAAATAAAACTAGCACATGCAAGGCCAGTATGAACTCTTGCACACTCTATCCTTAACACCACCACCTTAACTTTTCAATGACAGTAAATGAAAAGTGTAGCCTCTTCTCACTAGCTATAATTTCACCTTGGCTAAGTTCCCAGGCTATTATACATCTAAGAAACACTCTGAAACTTCTGCTTATCACCTTTACACATTTGCTTCTGGTCCTGGCTCTGTGAATCAGGGGCAGACCCACAGCTCACAAATGTTACCTCTGCTTCTGGGCTGATTTAATCAACGCATTCTGATATTGATTTTTAAAATATTGATTGATGAATATACCCACACAAATTTGTTCATTCAATAAGTGATTTTTACTAGGTTACAAAGACCATTTGCTCCAGAACTGAGACTAGATCACTGAGCATTCAAGTTCTGTTCTACTCTCTTTCTACTATACCTTATCAATTTTACTACAATGATAGCTCAGATGGTACCAACGAAGATAGTCAATCACAAAAGTTGCTATTCAAGTACCAAATGTCAATTAGTACCACATAAGAGTATTAGAGATTAGATGTTTGTGGGTAAAATGAAACAGAAAATGCTAACTACATATTTGGTAGAAGACAAAAGGAGATAACTATGGAATGAAAATCCTTTCTAAAACTGGTATACTGTGTACATCAAATAAATAACTATATCTTCAGCGTAGTCTATTTTTTGACAACTAAGATTATAGATAAAATCAGTGTATGACTATTTTTCATGTTTGAGAAAGAACTTTGAAGGGTAGTACTTAAAATCAATTTTTTAATTTATTTCTTACACTCTCTACACAATTTCATAAAGACTTTTAAATATAGAAAATGTTTTTAATCTTTTTCATAGCTTTTATTATCTTTAAATCATATTTACATGAGATTTATGCATTCTCTGTAGTCTGCATGTTCATCTGTGTATTTCTTTCACATTATTTATATACACCAATAGCATCATTCAAAACTCCACAATAGGAGGCCAAGTGCAGTGGGGCTCATGCTCATTGTAATCCTAGCACTTTGGAAGGTCAAGGCAGGAGGATCCCTTGAGCCCAGAATTTGGAGACCAGCCTGGGCAGCATAGGGAGACCCTGTCTCTACAAAAAATTTAAAAATTGGCCTGGCTTGGTGCAGTTGCCTGTAGTCCCAGCTACTTGAGAGACTAGGGCAAGAGGCTAACTTGAGCCCTGGAGTTTGAGTTTGCAATGAGCTATGATGATGCCACTGCACTTTAGCCCCAGGCAATGGAATGAGATTCTATCTCAAAATAAGTAAATGAATAAACAAACTTGATCATAGAAATAATGCATTTTATAAATATTAATAGTGCATGAAAAATCAAGAATGCTAAATTATTATATTCAATATTAGTGATACGTTAAATATTTTAAAAATCACTTTAAATATGGGAGTAAAATTTGCAAAGATAATGAATTCTACTAAGTTTGAGGAGTTGAAATGTTAAAAAAGTAGTTGAAATATGTAAAAAGTAATGAGCGATACCCTTAAAAGCTGAGTCTGTAATGTTCAAGATTATAAAGTCTTTCTTTGTTTATGTTAGCAATTTTTAAAGGAATATTTATAATTATATAATTTTAAATGATAGTGAGGATTTTTTTTAAATATGACATTTAAAAAAACACAGTCAGATACCACTTTGAAAGGAAATTTGTAAATGGTAATGGACTCCACAGAAGTGATGTATTAAATTTTAAATAACCTTGAAAAAGCAGGGGCTCTGCTATAGTTTTTCATTATACAGCAAATCCATCTGGCTGACTCCAGAATGCTCAAAAGTGCTTGGTATAGAGGGGATACGAGACATTATTATGTTTTGGGAAAATGGTACAAGGATAAAATTCTTTTTATGTTTTTTATGTGTCAAACTCTATGCTAAGTCCTTTAAGTAAAATGTCCTTTATATCTTGAGCAGTGGTTTCCTCTCTCATCTTTCTGTCTTGAATTCTAAAAAGCATTTTATGGGATAGCTATTTTCTCCTATGTACAGATTATAATCTCTGTTTACAAATAATCCATATTTTTGCTGAGTCCAGACAGGTACAGTGATTTTCCAGGACTACATGGTTAGCCAGCGGTTAAGTAAAATCTGAAATGACAATAGATTCATAAGCTAATAGACTTGAGAAAATCTAAAAAAAATGTAAATGACTATGTTACTAAACTTCATTTTAAAGAGAAAAACTGAGACCTTGAAAATTTAATTTAGAGGAAAGATCATGATCAATAGTTATTTTTATATATATAAATATTATATTATTATATAATAAATAATATTCTTATTAATATTATATATTGGCAATATTATAATAATTTATTGTTATTTATATAAATATATATATTTATATATATCCCACACTTATAATAGCACATAACTTAACAGTTTTTTTTCGATTTTCAACATCTTTCATTCTATTTACCTAAATTTATTTTCTTAATAATTCTGTACAATAGATGTAAAAGGTATTTTCCACTTTTATAAACAACAGTAAGCAAATACATAAGTAGTACGTAAGTTAAATATGTCACTATGAAATATAAAACTAGCACATTAAGTACAAAAAACAGAATGAAAAGTTATAACTCTTTGATCCTAAGGCAGTGCTCTTGAGTAAAATAAAATTTATGAATGCAGATGAATTTATGAACTTCACACATAAAATAATTTCTGGGTACAAAACATGTTTACCAATTATATCATAAAGCTTGACAAATAAAATTGTTCCATTGGGTACCTTAATTCCCACTCAATTCTATGCACTTTTAAGGATGTGAAAACTCTTATAATCCATCTAATCTAGTGATTACTAGGCAGGGGATGTGCAATAGATTTACTTGTGGGGCAAATCAATATTAAAAATGTTTTTAAAATATACATATCCAAGCTCCATCCACAAAGTCTACTTCATTTCATAAAAGTACAAGTGTAACTGTGTATCTACACATTTAGAGGGGACAGGCCAGAGAAATGAAGTGACTAGCCATGCTAGAGAGTACAAACTTTTAAATTCCATGTCCCTTGTATTTTTCTCTCTATTGGGCCTACCTTACGAACCTCTTTTTTTCTTAAATATAATAATTATTATTATTTTTTATTTCATCATATTATAGGGGTATAGATGTTTAGGTTACATATGTCGCTCTTGCCCTCCCTAGCCCTGCAAGTCCGAGCTTCAAGCCTGTTCATCCCCAGGGTGGTGCACATCTCACTCATTGTTTATGCATATGCCTGTCCCCTCCTTCTCTCTCCCCCCTCCCCCCTGCCCAACATCCAATAAATGTTCCTCTTATATGTGCACTTAAGTGTTGATCAGTTAATACCAATTTGATGATGAGTACATGTGGTGCTTGTTTTTCCATTCTTGGGATACTTCACTTAGTAGAATGTGTTCCAGCTTGATCCAGGAGAATACAAGAGGTGCTATATCACCATTGTTTCTTAAGTTGCATAGTACTCCATGGTATACATATATCATATTTTATTAATTCACTCATGTATTGATGGACACTTGGGTTGTTTCCACATTTTTGCAATTGTGAATTGTACTGCTATGAACATTCAAGTGCAGGTGTCTTTTTCATAGAGCGACTTTTATTCTTTTGGGTAGATGCCCAGTAATGGGATTGCTGGGTCAAATGGTAGATGTACTTGTATCTCTTTAAGGTATCTCCATATTGCTTTCCACAGAGGTTGCACTAGTTTGCAGTCCCACCAGCAGTATATGAGTGTTCCTATCACTCCGCATCCATGCCAACATTTATTGTTTTGAGACTTTTTGATAAAGGTCATTCTCGCTGGAGATAAGTGATATCTCATTGTGTTGTTTTTTTTTTTTTTTAGAGACAGAGTCTCACTCTGTTGCCCGGACTAGAGTGCCGTGGCATCAGCCTAGCTCACAGCAACCTCAAACTCCTGGGCTCAAGCAATCCTCCTGCCTCAGCCTCCCGAGGAGCTGGAACTACATGCATGTGCCACCATGCCCAGCTAA
>CAUYSK010056692.1:0-34231 GCA_963575035.1 Avahi laniger | reverse complement strand
TTAAATGTTGTTCAAGTTGTAGGTTTCATTAAAGTCCAAAGTGCCCATCTTCTTCCTGACAGTAGGTGATTTAAAACCCATAGTGGGGGTTGGGCACAGTGGCTCACGCCTGTAATCCTAGCACTCTGGGAGGCCGAGGCGGGCGGATTGTTTGAGCTCAGGAGTTCGAAACCAGCCTGAGCAAGAGCGAGACCCCCGTCTCTACTAAAAACAGAAAGAAATTAATTGGACAACTCAAAATATATAGAAAATATTAGCCGGGCATGGTGGCGCATGCCTGTAGTCCCAGCTACTCGGGAGGCTGAGGCAGGAGGATCGCTTGAGCCCAGGAGTTTGAGGTTGCTGTGAGCTAGGCTGATGCCACAACACTCACTCTAGCCCAGGCAACAAAGTGAGACTCTGTCTCAAAAAAAACAAAACCCACAGTGGGAAGACATCTAGAAATCAAATGCAGCCGCCACCGCCAAGCTGGGGTTTGGATTCACCAGCGTCTGTAGAACTAATTCAAGCGCTTCTCTGGATGAGGGAAAGGAAAGCAGGGTGTAGCCACACGAGTGACAGAACATTGTGAGGGCTTCCTTGCTGGCCTCAGTTGAATGCACTACTGTGCTCCTGCAATTTAATTACCATCATCATCATCATCACTGAAGGAGCTCAGGAAATTTCACCCCAAAATGTGACTCCTTGGTATAAAGAGTATTTTGAATTAAAGGCCCTTAGAAATCAACAGGCTTTCCCTCTTTCTTCATAAAAAACAGACCCATCAAAAAGAATAACCGACTTCCATACCCCTCCCTGTTATCTCAGTATATTGCAGGAAAGGAGATCAAAAATGCAACCAGACCTGGCCCAAATAATTTTAAATATAATACCTATCCCTTAGGTTAATTTAATTTCCAAAGAGAATCATTTACAAGTCAATCTGTTTCCCCCATTCATTCATTCTCCCAAGTACATGTTCATCCTCCCTAGTAACCACTAATTGCCCCTAAATAGAATTACCTATATTCCTCAACTCTCCCTCCCCTCTAAAATGACAGTATGTAACTTTGTGGATGCCATCGGGATACTGAGTAATCACTCTGTGATTCTCCCTGTGCACATGATAAATAAACCTCTTTCTCTTACTAATCTGCCTTATTTTCAGTTGATCTTTCATCAAACCTTCTGGGGCAGAGAGGAAGTTTCCCCTCACTCCCACCATCACTGATGGAGTGATAATTCTGTGGGCAGGTGCTATCCCAAGCACTTTCCAGGTAACCTCACTCCATGCTCACACTACTACCAGGACACAGGTACTCTAGGTAAGGTTGCTAAAACTCTGAGAGGCCAAATAACTTATCCCAGGCTACCCATGAAGGGGTAAAGCTGGGATTTGAACCTAGAAAGGTTAACACGGAGGCCCAGTAGACATTTTAAATGTGCTAGAAGAGGTTGCTCTTGAAATGAAATCTGAACTGGATCCCTTTGAGAAAACAAAGACCCTTGTCTCTTTCTCTCTTATAAAGTCTATGTGTTTGGCCAAGCAGGGTTCTATAACATGATTCCAAAGGCTTTGCGTGGTTTCATCAATGCAAAAAGTTTGGTTTGCATCAGAAAGAGATGTAGTCAAAACCACGGGTCTTAGAGTCCAGCGTGTTCAGATTTATATTCTCCTTCCACTAATCCTGGGCAATGAGACTTTACAAAAAGTTACTTAACTCTTCCAAACTTGTTTCGCATCTACAAAGTGAGATGAGCATCAGAGTATATGTCAGCGGTCTTGGAAATTGCCTAGCAACCATCACTGTAATTATCATTGTTGTTATTATTTAGAAGTTAAATGTGTGTTCTCAATTTTTAGTTTTTGCTATGGAGATTTTAGATTATGGTAGGTGTTTCACACTTCACTTTGGCATCTGTGCTTCATGTAACATCAAAGGTCAAGCATAAAGAACTGTGGCCTGCTAAACCATCTTCTATGCTCAGGAAAACAATGATGATAAAGTACATTTGTGGTTTTAAACTTTAGGAGCTGCCCAGGTTATCGAAGGTGGCCGAGTGGAATATCAGCCTCTTCTGTACATTCGGTGTATGTGGTGGTATCATTTAATTGGCCTCATCTGGACCAGCGAGTTCATCCTTGCGTGCCAGCAAATGACTATCGCTGGGGCAGTGGTTGCTTGTTATTTCAACAGGTAGGTCCAGTGTTTTGCTCCTCTTGGTTTGTCTATGTGGTTTGTCTGCATGCTTCGTGTTGTGTATCTCAAAAGATATCTGGCCGTTTTGACCTGACCCTTTAAAAGGGATTGACAAGAGTTAAAGACTAAGCTAAAAACTGGGCTGGATGCTCACTTGGTGGTGAGAAGAAATGTTATGCGTTAAATCTGTCACGTTTCCAAGCTCTTTTGCTTTAAGCTAGAAAATTTAGAAAGAAGCCAAACAGGGAAGTGATCATATTGCTTAGAATTGAAAGATTAAAAGGAAGGATTGAATTCCCCTGTAAATATCCATTCTTATTGACTTCAGACTTAAAAAAAAATTACTGGTCTATTTTGAACACACTTCAATAAGTTCTGTGAACCTCACTTTGTCCTCTGTAAAATCAGGAGAATGTTTGCTTAGAAAATAATGTTAAATCCTAAAGGAATTGTATGTAACTATAAAATATAATTTATGTACATTTAATCACTAGTAAACATTAATTACTTGCTTTCTTGCTTCTATGTTTATACCCTGTTACTTCATGAAAATAATTGAGGACAGACACACACACCCTGAACCCTTTTTACCTCTTGCGTGTGTGTGTGTGTGTGTGTGTGTGTGTGTGTGTGTGTGTGTGTATGTGTGTGTGTGTGTCTGTCTGTCTGTCTCCAGGGGGCAGTGTGGAGACCACGAGCCCCAGGAGCAGGGCCAGGACAATGACAGGGCTGGACTCAGAACAGGAAGTTTACTCTGGATAGGGCTGACCCTCTAATCTCTCAAACCAAACGAACAGATAAACATGAGCTTTCGTGGGGTAGGACAGTGAGCCAGGGTGATTCGTGCCATTGAGCAGTTATCTCCTGATGATAACGAGCACTGTGGGTTTTTAATGTAGTGGTGCCCTTGGGAACCTCCATCATCAGAGACTCTGGAGGACTCACAGAGGGGCTGTTGCCCTTGGCGCTGAGTGTTGCTTGCTCTGAGTTAGGGAAGCAAAGAGTATTCTAACCAAATTGGCTAGCAGAGTAATTTTGTGTTATCTTAGAATAACAAAATCAAAGCATTTTCAATGAGGGCTTTTAATCTGGACTTCAGTGAAGCATATGCATTTATTTCCTAGTCCCTTCCCTCTCCTCAACCCCTCAAAAAAACAAAATCAGGAAAGAATGAAAAAGGCATAAACGCACAAGGACAGTGAGAAACAGAGAGGCAACGACAGCAGATGAGAAACATCAACGACAGCAGAGCTGAAGAGAGGCTGCATGGGCAGTGACTCCGAGCGCACTGGAGAGGGCTGAAGAAGCCTGTGTGTGTTGGCCGGGTGAGGACAGACGAATAAGACGCAGGCTGAACTGAGCCGTAGGATCCCAGAGAGGCTCAGGAATCCGGGTGTAAAATGTACTTCTGAAGACTAGCCGAGAGTCTTCCGAAGGAGCAGTCCGATGGCCAGGTCCTGTCCTCCACACCAGCAGACGATGGGGAATGCGGGGCCGTAAGTGGAAGTCAACATACCGAATAATGAGGACACCCCAACACCCTACATTCCACGGCTCAGCTCCCAGAATGTCGGCAGCCACGTTGACATCCTCTAGGAGGGAGTTGGAGAATTCTTCCCTGGAGAAACTGTCTAACCCAAAGGAAAGACCTACAGATAGTGCCCTATGGGGCCCCCGATGAAACGGGTTCCCTGGCTCGTAACAGAGCACTGAAGCTACCAGGCAACAGCAGTGCCCCTCACACAGAGCTTCCAAGCCACTCTTTAGAGCCTCACTCTTAAATTTAAACTGTTCACCAGCGATTATTAAACATATGAAGAAAGCCTCAGAGTAAAGGAAAGAGATCAAAATGAACAAAACAAAACAAGGGAATTTAGGGAAAACAGAGATGATGCAGGTTGCAAAAGAAAATTACAAAACAAAATCAGAGGAACTATAATATTATCAGAGAGAACAAAGAAATATTGTATCCATAAACCAAGACCCCCCCCAAAGAAAGGAATAATGAGAGAACAAGAAAGACCCCTTAGCGATTAAAAATATGATTGCAAAGGTGAACATTTTCTATCAAGAGATTAAAATATAAAGTTGAAGAACTCTTTCAAAAGGTAGAACAAAAATACGAAGAAATGGAACATAGGAGAGAAAGGATAAAATGTTAGAGGATAAATTTAGGATACCCAACATCTGACTAATATGAGTTACAGAAATAGAAAAAAAGGAAATCATCGAAGAAAATTTCCCAGGGCTGGAGGACCTGAGTAAAGAGAAGATCCCAGAAGCTTCTCAAGGGAAAAAAAGATCACAGACAAAGGATCACAAACCCGGATGAGATCTGACTTTCAACAGCAACTCTGAACTGGAAAAACAGTGAAGCAAGGCTATGAAATTCCAGTGAAAGATTATTTCCAACCTAGAATTCTGTACCTATGCCTACTACCAGTCAAGGGTAAAGAAAAATAAAGTCATACTCGGGCATGCAAAGTCCCAAAAGATTCTCCTCTCCACATCGTTTCTAGGAAGGCTG
Organism: Avahi laniger; assembly: GCA_963575035.1. NCBI lineage: Eukaryota > Metazoa > Chordata > Mammalia > Primates > Indriidae > Avahi > Avahi laniger. Next base: position 29,524 of record CAUYSK010056692.1, on the reverse strand, counting down.
TTGCCCGCTGAAGCTAACGAGTAAGCCGGGGAGGAAAACACGAGTATCAGAAGAGAAAGGAATTCCCAGGAGGGGAGCTATGCAGCAGGTGGAGAAAACATCCAGTCCAGGGTGGAACCAGAGGACAGCGGGCTCCAGGGGACATGTCCCCAAGAAAACAAAATGAAACAGAGAGAATACCAGGTGTGCTTGAACACGTTGAGAAAAGATTCACACTTTGGTGAAGTGTTCATTGAAGCCCACAGAAATCCAAGCAAATAAAAAAATGTGAAAAAGTTAAGGAAAAAGCAAAAGTTGTACAGGAAAGAAAATATAATGGTAATATGCCACTTGGCTCAGTTGTGAATATAATTCACAGTGCATATTATTTATGTACTAAAAACATAAACACTAAACATTAACTAAAACTTCAGTATAATTACATTATACTGGGAAAAAGAGAGAGTGGGAAAATGAGAGTGAGTTTGAGGGGGAGGGGTTAGGGCGTATGAGAAAATAAAACCAGAATCTTCCATGGTAGAAAGGTCAGTAGACAATATCTGAAGCTGAAAAAGCAAGAAGCAGCAGTAAGAACATGTAATTTTGAAGTGTGGGGGTGAGTGCCAGAATAAACAGCTAAAATATTATCTCTAGGGAGAGGGAATTAGGAATGGGGGAAGAAAACTGCTATTTTTCCTAATAAGCCCAGCAGTATTATTTGGCTTTTTAAGAGACTGTATATATTACTTTTATTAAAAAAGCACTTTAAAATAAAATGCATGATGATTTATTTTTAGCATGACTGTTTCATTTATTAAAGAGCTCTGCTTTCTTTTTTATTTTTCTGCCTAATTTTGGAGCCTTGAGGCTTTTCCTTATCTCCCAGTTCGGGATTCTTTGTGCCATCTTCTGGCTGCCTGCACTCAGGGTGAAGATTAGATACAGCCAGAGAACATTCATCCCCATCATTCATTTAAGCACTAAGAGGGCTGAAGAGTTCACACAAAGACCATCAAGTACCAGGATATGGGCAATCTGTAAAATTTACCTTTTACATCCATTTGCTTGAAGAGCAGTCAACTGAGAGCCATAAAGGTGCTGCTGGGGATGTGACAGAAGGAGCTAGAACTGTCCAACTTGGAGAAGGGACGCTTGGGGCATGACTTCATCATGGTTTTCAAATACACAGAAGAGGGTTTCCAGCTGCCCTGGATCTGCTGAGGAAGAAGAGAGGACATGGATTCATCGCAGGTCTGGACGAATTTAGGTAGAGACAGATGAATTTCCCAGCCCTAATGAGTTACCCAGGGCAGCAAAAGAATCCTGTTCTTTATAATAAACACAGTTTACATGTTCTGTGGAACTGGAAGGAACGTCACAGTTTCCTTGGCCCTCCCAACCCCATCTTGCAGTGATTTTGCTGAAAGAAATATCAGGAAGGGACGTGGTCCTTGTGGGGACTACACAGGTCTCCTTCGCTCAGAACCAGCTTTACGTGGAGGCCGTCCACACCTCGTCCAGGAGCCTCAGCGCAAAATTGGTTTTCCTTGTTTGAAGACGCTTTAGTGAGCATGAGGCTGGATCTAACTAGAGCTAAAACTTGCTCCTAGGGCCCTGAAGTGGCACAGTTGGCTTAATGTTTTGTGGTGCCTGATGGGGTGAGTAGTTGCACAACAGCACTTATGGACCGAGACCCAAAGGTGTTATAGGACTTGGATGGGTGGGACCATTAAACCCTTGCCCATGGACTTGGATCCATGGGGTGTTCTGTGGACCTGGCTCTGTAGTTCGGGGTCAGGCATCTGTTAGCACTCGAAGCAGCCACAGGTTTAAAAGAAGGGAGGCACGTCCTGGAGTCACTTACCCTCTGACACTGCCTGAGTCTCCCTACTGCCATTGCCCACAGAATTGGGGTGGATGTGGCCCAATTGGACCGTGCTCAACAAGCAGAACTCCCTAGAGGCCAGCGAGCCCCCCAGGCCCCTAACAAACTCATCGATGAGTTGCCCAACATGCCCAACACTGCGATGCCATCCCTTAGGCCAACTCTTAAAATACGGTTAAGCCCAGAGATAAGTATATTGGAAGCTTCACTGGGTATAATCAGATCCTCTTCCTGAAGGCAAGTTTTGCTGGTCATGAGGGAGACAGAGTCGAAGCCACCAGCCAAATACACAGCAGGGAAGGATGGCAGGAAGATGTTTGGAAAAGGGTCTAAGAGGAGAAGGTGGAGTCCTCAGAGACACTCCTCTGATTTAACCTTTTTTCTGTAGGGCTGTTTCTAGTTGGTTGGTTTTTATTTCTGTCTCTAGTTTTGAGGGTAGCTATTGAGTGACTGCTGGCTCCGTGAGCCGGCTTGGGTTGCAGGGCCTTCTCTTTAAGCTGTCTCTCTCATCACGTGATAACCCAGCTCCTAGAACCTCTGCATCTTCTTCTGGCCAAGCCCTGCAGAGTCTGGAGTCTAACCGGATATGCTATGGGCTGGGAAGGTTGAGGCGGTGCAGACACCCCTCTGCCTGAAACGGTTGATCTCATCGCAGTGAAACCTCAGAAAGCGAATGCCCAGCCCCAGACTTCAGTACCTGGAGGACTAGACCGCAAGGCCCTGTTCACAGTGGCCTATGACTCACTTGTTTCACGACCAGATGGAAAGCAGGTGTTGTCTTCTCCTTGCATCCCCTCTTGAGCACCATAATAAGTTCTAAGGCACATAAATCTCCTCAGTGGAAAAGTAAACATCCTTCCTTTAAAAAAAATGAGGAAAGGGAAAAAAATGTGTCAGATTTTCCTGGCCTACCCTGTTCTAGTTTATCAGATCAAAATGAACTCCTATCAGAAATAGCTTCCCTGGTTTTTCCTATTTTAAATAATTTGGGGTTGAAACACACAGCACCCTTGTGCGGGACAGCTGAGTTGCAGTTCTCCGGCTCCCAGGATTGCTTTCGTGTTCTCTTTTTCTTCCTGGATGATTTAAGTAACAGCAAAATGCAGCCATTGCCAACTTTTGAAACATTTCTGGCTGCGTTCATTCTCCTCCCTCAAAACTTTAATTCATAGTGACTTATTAGTGACCAGAGCAAGTTGTAGAATAATCTGTTATGAAGAAACCAAGCTTTACTTTGAATCTGCAAAGCGGCTTCTCAGAAAGGCCTCATTTTCTAGAACCGGCTCCAGCGGGAATGCGGAGGGTCACCCTCGGGAATGATGTCAGCCCTCCCGCCTTTGTTTTATCTTTCAGGTTCGGGGTAGGGTGAAGGCTGTGCCCATTCTGTTCTTTTTCACTTTTTTCCCCTGCCTGTGAAACTGCCTTGTACACATTCTTGGGCGCCGCGTCATGAGAAGTCCCGTAAATGATTCACACTGGAGTGACCTTTAAAAAGCGGAGGGGAAATCAGCTGAATTTCAGGAGGCCAGGGCAGCAGTGCAGAAGCCAAACACCCAGGGCCCTCTGTCCCTTCCTGTCAAGCTGAGCTCACTGTCACCTCTCTGGCCACTGGTCCTGGTCATGTGATTTGGTGATGCTTTTAATCACCAAGCTGACGCAGGCAATATTTACAAATGCTCCTGTGTGACCTAAACCTTGCAGACTGTGATACAACTAAACTTCTGAAAACGAAAATGAGATTAATAGGCAACGTAAAGGGTTGATGGAAGGAGTGGGTGTTATGAAGAGGGGAACTTCCAACTCATCAGTATTAAAATATTTTTTTTCTGTTCTGTATTTGTTTGCAGGATCAAATGTCACCAGAAGGAATTAAATTAGTCCAAGAAATAATTTAACCTTAGCTACCAAGGAGTATAAAACATTTGCCAAATGCTTATTGCATTACTGCTTTATAAATTGTTAGTACCATGGATGATCTGAACCAGAGAGAAGTTTTTTGTTGCTTTTTAAATAGTGTTTTTAAAATGCTGTCTTTTTCCCTATTCCCAGAAATAAAAATGACCCTCCCGATCGTCCGATCCTTTCGTCTCTCTCCATTCTTTTGTGCTACCATCAAGGAACAGTCGTGAAGGGCTCGTTTTTAATCTCTGCGGTGAGGATTCCAAGAATCATTCTCATGTGCATTTATAACACTCTGAAAGAGAAGGTAAGGCAACATCCTAACACACAGTGCGCTCCATGTTTGGGTTGCAGAGAAGTTAATTACTGGAAAACCACAGTGGGTCCCAGGACAGGAATGTGACCTGTGACCGCAGCCATTCAGAAGGCTCCTGTGTTTCTCAGGTCCCAGCCCCCACCTTCCCCAACAAACCTGTTTTTCTTCCAGTCTCTGTTTTGTTTATGGCCTTGTTTATTGGGTTTTCTCCAACATGTGGTAGAGGTGGGGTGCAGAGGGAATAGTTCTGAGTTAGCTGGTTTTTCTTCTTATTTAACTGTTGAACAAAGGGGATGAATTCTTACGGTGAAATTTAAACAATTTTTTTAAATGTTTATCATGCTTTCTTTGTTTTAGGTAAGAGAATACACTGTAAGATAGGAATAATACTTTTTTGTTTCTGTTTTGATGCCAAAATATTCCCTGCCTTTTGGGTTTCCTAGAGGGTGCCATGGGAAGTTACTGGTGTGTGTGAGGAAGTTACTGGGTGTGTGAGAAGCACAAGTGCTTGAGAGAGAGAAATGGGTGAGCTGACCTACATCTCAGCTCAAAGAACAGAAAACCACAGGGCTTTTGTGCCTGGGGGTTTTCTCCTCCCTGGTTTTTATTTCCATGCACATTTGGTTATGAATGCCAGTGGAAACCAGAACACCAGAAAAACAGCTGTTCTCATGATATTTCTGGCCTGCCAAACAAGAGAAGATTGGATTTTTCCCAACTATTTTGTTTTCGGACAATGTTGATCTCTTCCCCTGCCCTCCCCAAAACCCCACTGCCACCTCAGGGCTGGTGACTTAGTCAGAGTTTCACGAACGTACCTGACTCCAACCCTTTGGGTATTGTTGTGTGTCCTTAGTAAATTGCGAAAATTTTATATGTGGCTTCGTATTATATTTTAGAACTGTTTTTGGTCCTTTAAAACAAGTCTAAACTATTGATATCTTTAAATCTCTAATCAAGATTTCAGGTTAGAATAGCAATTAGAAATAATTGATTGCATGTCATAGAAAATTATCTGGCTGCCTTATTGTGAAATGCATGCTAAACAGTTGCCCTAATGGTGGAATTTTTTGTGTGTATTTATTAAAATTTTGCCTGGCTACATTTTGGCAACTGGAAGAGGCATTTCCACAAACAGGACAAATCTAGCAACTTCTGGCTCCTGCAATCCTCCAATCTTAGGAAACTTGGAGAAACATTTCCTGAAGAGCAGAGCAGCATTTTGTTTTAAGTATATGTGTGTGTGTGTGGTGTATGGTTGTGTATGTGTATGTGTACATTAGTCACGGATAATCACAGGGAGCTGCGATCCCTGCTAGAGCTAGGCATGTCGCACTCTTCAGGGAAACAGCTTTCCATAAATCTGAAAGAGAAGCCAGTGGAAGCCCCAAGGTCTCTCTGACTGAGGTCTAAAAGGTTATTTATCACTCCCCAGGTCCCATAAGGGCCAAGGGGCCAAACTCTCTTTTAGTAATGTCACTATTGGGAAAATGTATCCTTTCTTAAGTTAAAAAAAAAGTTGTCTTCCTCAGCAGCTTTGTAGCCCAGTACTGTGTCTGCAATTTAAACATTTCACACAGCCACTGTGTGATCTTTCCTACATTAAATAGGCCCATTCACCACCACAGCTAGGCTGAAAAGGATCCAGATCAAGTTTCATCCAATCGAATTAACACTGGGATAAGAAAATACCCATATAAGGCCGAGTTATGCCTGGGGTCCTCATTTGAGGCTATTTCAGGATTGTTTTGAGGGATTATTTTCACTCTGGAGAGTGAGTAGGACGTGGTCGATCTCCCCTCCCCCAAGAATTTCATTAAATTATTCATTCTTGAGTTATGAACAAATTCAAGTTATATTTCAAAGGACTAATTTATCCCTTGAAATTTAGTCCCGAAAGTCTCACTACAGGATTTATTTTTCCCAAAGTTAAACTTGATTCTTTATTTATATGGGCACATAACTAGTATCAACAATGTATTATTTGTTTTTTTTTTTTTGTCTTGGCATGTGAATTTTTCACGAATATAAACTTTAGTTTGAAAAAGCAAAATGTACCATTTAAGACATTCAGGGACACATGAGTGGGGGAGAGAGCCAGAAGGCCTACTTTTCCTTTGCCATTCAACATGGACTAACCCCCTTCTGTTGAGGTTAACAGCAACCGTAACAGGTAAGCCCACAGGAGAAACTTTGTTCATCAGTACTAATAATAATAATTAGTGGTAGGAGTAGTATGCACCAAATAGAAAAACTTCTCCCATATCAAATGAGAATTGTGCTAGTGTTTCCCTAGGTGCAGAAGTCTGCAAGCGGAAACACGGTGTTTCCTCAGAAGCTCCTGCTTACCTTCTTTCCTGTGTCGTTTTTGACTCTATTCCTTTGTCTCAACCTGATCCCAACAGCGCGGAGCATCGTCGAGGTGTATGTTCAGATGCTGCAACTGCTGTTTCTGGTGTCTTGACAAATACCTGCACCATCTCAACCAGGTACGCCTCCTACTGTGCGCCCCAGGGACACACCAGGGTCTGAAGGTGGGTTCCAGCTCTTAGGTCAGAGTTTGGCAAATTCTTCCATAAAAGGCAAAATTGGGTAAATATCTTAGGCTTTTGGGCCCAACAGTCTCTGTCGCAACCACTCCACTCTGCCATTATGGCAGGAAAGTGGCCGTAGACAAAATGTAAATAGATGGCGGTGGCTGGGTTCCAATAAAACTTTAGTTATGGATGCTGAAATTTGAATTTCATGCGATTTTCACATATCATATGATTTTCACCACACCGAAATATTTTTCTTTTTAAAATTTTTTCCTTGACCATTTTAAAACTGTAAAAATCATTCTTGGTTCCCACTAGAGGAAAGCAGGTGTGGTGGAGCTGGCCCCCCAGCTGTAGTTTGCAGACCCCTACCCTAGAACCTTAGGCCATTAAAGCTAGACTTCATGTTCTAAAAGAAATATGTTCCTCTTTTCAGAAATGAAAAGGGGAGGAAGTCTTTAGAAACCCTGGCATAATGAATATATATCAACTAAGAGCTAATTTTCAGTGTCTTCTCTAAGAACTATAATTTTCCTGAACTAGGAAAAGAATTGCCTTCCTAATTTTATATATGTCACCAGCCTTTCCTTTTCAAGCTATAAATAGTCCTTTACAAATCATAAAAATTATATCCTGCAATTGTTTGAATTTCAGGGGCTTTTGTTTTCTCTCTCCTGAGTCTTTCAAATTGATAGAAATTTAAATGTTTTCTTTTTCTGTAGAGCATTTAGGAAATTTTAATAGCCCTTAGTCAGATTTACACCAAGCAGTATTTTTGTAAGTTAGCAGGCTGTTTTTTTAATTTAAATATTCACAGAAGTCTCGCTCAGAAAAAATGCCTCATATTATTTCCCTTCTTCCTAATAAATGTACCATTAGAAGTAAAGGGACTAATTAGATCATCCATGTTTAATGTCTTATAACGGGTATTCAGAACACCTCTCATTATTCAGGAAAAAGTGTAGCCTTCTTAAAGTAAAGCTCTATTTTTAAGGCTCTTAAGAATCTTGAAGTACATTTTAGAGTGTATTTAATTTTCATTTGGATTGCTACATGCTAGTGTATATAAGACACAATAAAATACCGTACGATCTTTCGGGATGACATGTCATATAACAAGTCAAGCAAAGCTTTATGAGTACTCTTGTTATAATGTAAGATGCTTTCTCTCTCTCTCTTAGAGCTGTGTGCATGTATCCATACACCAGCTTAGACTCTGTAAAGAGTTTGGGATGCATTACAAAAATGTATTAACTATGATAAAATATATATGCATGACAAATCAAGGCGAAGACACAGACTAGGAAGACAAAAGCCATGAATGGGACCACTGATGTACAAATATGCTGGCTTTAGGGTCCTAGAAGCCCTAGGGTTGACTTGGACCCCCTCTCACTGTATGATGGAAATTAAGGTTCTTTTTGCATCCCTCTTTTACTCCTGGTTTTCTTACTGCCCCACGGAAGCCTAGAAGCTCCTTGGGGATGCTGCAGGGACCACCACTTCAGCAGGGAGAGAAATGGGTGAGGAGGAGGAAGGGTGGGCTCTGGCTCTATAGCACTCCCAGCTGGCCCTGCCTTGCAACAAGAGCAGCAACTCTGTGTGTGGTTTAGGGGAGGGAGTCCACTGAACGTTTCATTTGAACACAGGACTCTGCTGCTAAAACACATTTGAAAACCACTTGCATACCATTTTCACATTTGTTTTCTCTGCTTTATTATCCTGAGACGTATTTTCTGCCTTTTGAAATTTCACCATCTTATATTGATCCGGGACCTTTTTCCCTTGGGATTTCCAAATGTTTCCAAGATCACAATTAATATTAACCACACTATAATTACCATTGTAAAGGTGATGAATCCTTATAACAGGCGTGTACAATGGGAACAATTATCCTTGTTCACAAAAAGGCTAAGTTAGCGTGGATCCAGCTCCCGTAATGACTCAGCAGTGCAAAGAGGGATGGGTCTGGCAGGTTCTAATCACGGTGCCTGTGCGCGAGGCTGTGGCTAACCCAGCTGTCACAGCATCTTTACCTGGGGGTGACTCCTACAAAACTGGGCAGTGCCTGCTGGTGAGGGCACGCTCAGAGGCGTAAGGTTAGGAGACTGGAAAAGAAGAGAGGAAGAATGGAAAAGAAAGAGAAAGAATTGATGTGCATATTAATGAGTTCGTATTAATGGAATTCATCTCTGAATCTCAGGGTCACGTCTGGTCTAAATCGACTACTGGAAAACAAGTGAAATAAAGATTTTCAAGAATAAAGACAATGATTATATAATGGTGATCAGAGCTTTGCTGATCTCATTTGGCAGTGGATGGAGGAAAGTGAGCATAAAGTGAGAAAAGGAATCTAGATTGTCCATTTGAGAAATTTCCTGGCATTGGAATGAGTTACTAGGGGAAGTTTTGGCATCTCTTTCTCTAGAAATCAGATTTAAAAGAGCGGAAGCCTATTTTTTCCTTGTTGAATAGGAGCTGGGAAATGCTAAAAGAGAACGGGATCCATTTGTTACCATCAAAACCCAGATGCTCTTTATTTAACATCAAGGAGCTGGTTGTGTTTTACCATTGATTTTTAAAAGCCTAATCCATCTTCACCAAGTCCTGGTAGGGAAACAGGTGGCAGTCCCTGCGTTTTGCAGATATCCCGCCTCAGGCTGCACAGTCATTCCCTTGCAGAGTGGGGGATGCAACCCCCAGTCTCATCACTTCTCGTTTACTTGTCTCTCTACATCATAAATCCCAAATGTGTGTTTTCATGAAAAAAACTATGTGTTCAACTCACACTTGCATTTATCCAACAACCATTTATTTATGCTGTATGCAAACCATTTCAACCTGGGCATAATGGGAACAGGGACCGTGGCAGTACACAGTCCACAGAAAGCATAAGCCAGCTACTCAGGAGGCCAAGGCAGGAAGATTGCTTGAGGCCAGGAGTTCAAGACCAGCCTGGGAAACATAGCAATATCCTGCCTCTAAAACAGATTTTTAAAGGTGCGTGCCTGTAGTCCCTGTAGTTCCAGCTACTCTAGAGGTTAAGATGGGGGATCACTTAAGCCCAGGAGTTCAGGGCTGCAATGAGCTATGGTCGTGCCACTGCAATTCCAGCCTGGGTCACAGAACAAGACCCCACCTGTAAAAAAGAAAAGAAGAAAAAGAAAGAAAGAAAAAGGATAAGCCAGGCCTTTAGGGAGTTGATGAGCCAGTTTGGGGCAGGGGTGGGGGGGACGGGTGAAGCAGTAAGAGGCATAAGCATGAGACGTTGATGTAACAGGGTGTGTTTAAGTACAGGAATGAGGGCTGCAGAAGTTCAGAAAAGGGGAATGTTGCTAATTGGAGGAGGTCATCTGACTAGGTAATTAGGGGAAATGTCATAGAAGTGGTGGACCTGAGTATAGAGCACCCCCAGGAGATAATCAGCTGATAACAGTAACAACAACAACAACAGCTGTGGGTCAGCAGTAACTGTGTTGCCAGTTCTACGCTAAGTACTTTCTGTGCTTTATGTGGGTTGGTAGTCTTTGAGATAGCATCTCCAATTTACAGATAAGGAAACCCAGGCTTGGAGAAGCCATATAATTAGTGGCAGAACTAGGATTTGAATCCAAGTTTGTTTGGACGCTGGGACGCAATCCCTTAATGACTGTGCATTTTTTAAACAGCCAGAGGAGGACTCACGACCGCCATCTGGGGATTCTTCCTGATGGTCCAAACAGATCTGAACATTCCAGAAAATCCTTTTTTCAATTTTTATAGGCAAATAGCCGAATTTCTTAGATTTTTATTTTTACATACAACAAGTGGTTATTTACCAGTCAGTAAAGTAAACCATGTATTATTAAAACTTGCTAAAATATGTTCTTTATGAACCCAAACTGGGGTTTTACACAGTTTCCTGAGGACTCAGATTCATTATTCAGTTAAACATCTAGCTGCCAAGGCAATGCCTGGCAGCCCTGTAAAGTCTGAATGTGCGCACGCAGGGAGTTGGGATTTTGCAAATTGGGGGAAGAACTCTTTGCTAGCACCAGTGTTGCTCTGAGTTGACTATGTCGTTCAGCTGCAGTCATTCTTAACATTTTACTTCTGTTGATTATTTGGTTCTTATTTAATTCATTATATGTTTTACCATTTTAAGCATTGCATTCCTCTTCAATCCTTTGTTCTTCCAGCAGAAGTGGGAATGGTTATAGGCAGTAGCTCTGGGCTGATGTCACAAAAGTCTGAGAACTGTCATTTCTATACCATCTCCCGGGAGAAGCTCCCAGGTAAAGGGAACTCGTTAGTCAAGGGGAGCTGCGTTTGCCTCTGCCTCTCCTTCTCTGTGTAACCTGGGCGAGCCCCTGCCCCTTACTGAGCTTCTGCAAAATGAAGGGGTTGGGTTAAGTGACTCCAAGGTTCTCGTGCAGCTTTCAGAGCCTTGCAGCCCAGAGCCGGGGCACACCGGTGCCACCCTGCTCCATCGGGGCTGCGAGATGCTTGGTGTGGGAAATGGGGGAGAATGCGAAAAACATGAACTGTTTGTTTCCCTGTTGCAGTCCAAAATGGCAGGCTCATTTTCTTCCTGTTGTACCTCTTCACCAGGGCGTACCCTGGTATCACAGCCATCAGCGATGTTTGATGTTGCCCCAGTTCAGAGCTGCCAGAACCTTGTGGAGGGGCCGTCTGTGCCCACTCTCGGCGGTTCTCCCAGCCGTGCTGCCGTGCGGTGATAAGCAAAATAAGTGGCGATGGGATTCTGGTGGAATGCCAGTGGCCTCGGTCACTCTCAGCAGTGGGAGGGTACATGATGTCCACCACTTTCTGACCCCATCTCTGCCGTGGGCGAGTGGCGGGGAGGCTGGGTACCTGATGAATCTGTGCTGCATCCCCTCGAGGAGCGGGCGAGGGGAGCCTGATGCACCCGGATGCAGCGTGTGTGGCACGCAGCCCACTTTCCCTTGGCATCTGTCTGGAAAAATGCAAATGCACAGATTGCCACTTGATCAGAAACGCTGGCAGCTTCCTGTCTTCCTGACAGATGCACTAGTCAGAAAGGTCCTGGATACCCTCGTGGAGTCCAGTGCGGAGACAAACTTGCTGCTTCCTGGGAAATGTGCACCTCTCTCCCCTCTCCACCGCACACACCCCTCCCCACCCTGCCCTGCCTGCCAGCACTTTTTTTCTCGTGAACATAATGTTGCTCTCTGTCTTCTAAGCCTTTGTCGAAGACTTGACTTTGTACCATCTCAAAGATTTCTCTTCCTCCAACCCCCTTTCCTTGCAGTTAGCTCTGTTTCAATGATACTCTTTCTTGTAGACCATCAATAGCAAAAGTACTCGGTGACTTTTCCATGACAGGTTTTGGTTCATCCCAAGCCAAATGGCAGATCTCCAGTGACTCCTCTCCCAGGGCAGCATGTGCATCTCAGGAAAAAAATAATGGATATTGTGCAATTTCTCTAACTGGATTATGAAAATGATGTAAAGGTTCTTAGGAAGAAACAGTTCTTTCAGTAGCTGACGTTGCCATAAGAGGTGGCCTCGCCACAGAGCAGCCAGCCAGCCCTTCTGACCCCTGCCTCCCCAGCGACTGTTCAGAGCTACTCTGGGCATGTGGCTGAGGGGGAGAGCACTAGAGAGATGCCTCATCTCCATGCGTTAGAAAGAAACTCACATGTGTGTCCATATGATAGTTTGCGTTAAGGCTCATTTATAGACAGAGGTAATCCCCACAGCCAGCTGTTCCGTGGCAAATGCTACCATCCTGGCTTTAAATAGAAAGGAATTGAGACACCTATTTGCAGAGGCCCCAGACTGTCTCGGAGAAAACAAACTGAATCCTCATGTTTCCTGGTGCATGGTTCAGAAGCTGCTGGGCATATGGCCATGGCTTTGTGTGGCTTTCCTGAGAGCAGCCTCTCCGGAGCCCAGCTCCCACCTGCTGTGGGCCTGTCACAGGGTCAGGGCTCGGAGGGCGAGGCCCCAAGCTCTCTTCTCCAAGTGGGCCTGAGCACTCTCTCAGCACTCTGGGGTGAGGCCCCGTGAGCAGCTGCCATCTTGGGTTGGACTCTGAAGTCCTTCCTGACTTGAAATTCTCATAACTCCTGGGAGAGGAAATTAATTTTTGTTGAATGAATATATCACTATAGGAAAGGGAAGGAAAGTTATAGAAAAGTGCTCAGATAATTAGGAAACTCTCCTGAGAGGCTACTGAGGGTGTGGCATTAATTGCCTTGACTTCCTCCAAAGTATGCAGCTCCTGAAGACAAGAATACTACCATTTATTGGACACCTGCTTTATATATATATTATAATATATGCCAGGTACTATGCTGCTTTTTGTGTATTAACTACTTACATCCTCACAAGTCATCCTGTGAGAGCTGTACTATTATCTTTTTTAAAAACAGATGATAATGCTTAGGTTCAGAGCGGTTAAGTAATAACCTGCCCTAGGTTAGGGAGGAGGAAAGTAACAGCTGACTGTTGAGATTCTGAAGACCCAATAAGTCATGCCCTCTTCCCTTGTCTAGTTCTGAACAATCGAGAGATGCAAGAGTCAGGCAGGTGAAGACTAAAAATATCACCTTGAACACCAGATCATCCCATTGGAAAATGTACTACAGGAACAGCTGTGGGAAAATAGGTTTGTTAAGATTTTACCCCTGAATCAGAAAAACCAACCCACTCTCTTCCAGCCCCAGCCAAGAAGGGGGACCTCCCCCTGAAGCTGAGAAGGGGTATTCTTGGTGACAGGTGGATCTCCAAAGAGAGTGAGGAAGGGACTGAGCCAGCCTGTGCTCTGCTTCTCCTTCCAAACTCACCCATCCCTTCAGTTAGCCTCCTACCCTGGTAATAAAGGAGAGGCATTACCCTAAAGGAAGACCCCAACCATGGGAGCACAAAGCCAAGGCAATCAAGGTCACCCCCACACCAGGATTTAAACCCAGGTCTTCACCAGTCCACCAGGACACTCCTTCCACAGGGCAGGGGTTCAGAACCCCAGAACTCTGGAGATCATGGAACACAGTCCCTTAGCATCTGGGGTCTAGAGCACTTGAAGACCTGAGCCAGCATTGCATGGTTAAGGGATGGCAGAATTCCCCTCTTCTCTATCCTATGTCTTCTCTTCCTCTTTCCTTCCGACCTTCACTTAGATACTGAGGACAGACAGATAGGTCACATTACCCAGTGTGTCGATATGAGCTGTCCTCACTCACCTTTTGAACAGAACTCTATGTAGATCTCCCCCATTTTTTGGGTGTCATGGAAAACAGGCCTGTGCACCTAGGGACAGAAGGTTGAGGAACATTTGGGAACTGGAAAGATAAAGGTCTCACCTTTATTAATGGCACCAAGCCCCCTGCTTCCTCCTCCAAGCCTCCCCACTCTCCTCACATTTCAGCCCTTCGCTTCTGCCAGGAGACAATTTCCCACATCTTATGAGAGCTCCTTCTTCCCATGCCGTCCCCCTTCTTGGATCTGGTCCACATACCCATTTTCTCAGCAGCGTGAGAGAGTGAGAAGAATGCAGACTTTGAGGCAGACAGATCTAGGTTCGAATCATAGCTCCTCCATTTTTTGTGCCCTGACATAGGTTACTTCACCTCCGTTTCCAGATAGAAAGATAGATATGGAATATATAAAGCAAAATTTTTAACACCTCCCTCATAGAGGGATTGTGAGAGAGTTGAATAAACTGATATGTATAAACATTAGAGCGTGGTGTCTGGCTCTAAGTATAGGCACATAAGGTTAGTTTCTTTGGGAGAGAAGGGGTGACTTTAATTATTTTACTCATTCATTCACCAAATATTAGAAGCCTATGTGCCTGATAAACTGGGTATGAAAATACCTATCTCCCAGGATTATAATAGAGAATATTTGCATAGTTCTTAGTTTTGTGCCTCACATGTAGAGGTATTTACTGAATAAATGGAAGCTATTATTATTATTATCAATGCACTTAGCTTATGAGCTCCTGGTTATATCCTAGGGTGTTTAGAATAGTGCTCATTTAGGGATATATCAGCATCCATGGGAAGTTCTCTTCCCAATACACCCTTCTCTTCCCACCCCACCCCCTGCCAGAACCACTACACTAATCACTTGGGGGGAGGAGTTGAATTGCTAAGAGCTGCCCATCTGGTCTTTGCAGTCCAGAAAAATGCCCAATTTCCCCCATCATGAAGGGTGGTGATGCGGAAAAGTTCAACACTCAAGTCCTGAAGAAAGAGAACAACCGTGGTCTGCAGATTGAGAAAACACACCCCGCGTAGCACCTGTTCTCAGCAGGCGGGCCTCTGACTCTTCCTTTCTGCATCTAGTGCTCATTTGCTCTCTTTGCTCCCGTTTTTCAGTAGTCAAGAGCAGTCGTGTCTGTCTAGCAAGGGCAACGGGGACTGTTTCCAACAACGCTGATTTAAAAGGTCATCCGATCCAAGGCGTCGCCGTTGCATAACTCTAATAAGACTCCTTTCACAAGCCTGAGCTCCGTGTGGGGCATGGAGCAACCTCTTGATGCTCTTTGTACCTTCCTGTCATAACCCGTTCTAGGTACTCTGGAAAAATACTGAGGGAGACTGCTGTGTTTTTAACTTTGATCTGAGAAAACCACCTTTGGAGTCAGCAAAATCTAATTTCCTCCTAAATAAGGAAGCAGGTGACATGTGCAAACACTGTGCTCTGGTGAGCAGTGTTGGATGTGGGGACCTGGCAGCCGCAGACTGGCTCCTCCCGTGTGGTTCCAGGGCAGGCCAGTGTCTGCTGGCAACCCAGGCTGGGCCAGGACAGTGGGGGGTGGCTCAGGATGGATGAGGGAATGTTCATGGCCCAAGTTGTCAGCTTTACCCCAGGAGCTTGAGAAATGTAAAGATTATAGATTAGTTTCAACATTTCTCAAGTTGACTTCATGTAGAAAATGAAAATAAACCACTGAGTAGCTCCTACCCCAAGTCCAATCTTCCTCATGATGGAGGGCAGGTTTCTTCATGTCATTTCTCTGTGTATGGTTCTTCTTCTGGAACAGTTGTCAGAGGGCTCTGACTGCTCACCATGAAGCCCACCCCTGCCCACCCCCTTCCACACCCTTCTAAGCAAGGGACTCACTGTGGGGTACATTCCTCAGCTGTCATTCTCCAGTTGTCTTTGTTCTAGACATTGAGGCGTGTTGGGAGAAGGAAGCGATTGTTGGCCAGAGACTAGAGAAGGCATTCGTAAAAAGAAAAATAAAAATGAAAGGAGGTGGGAGTCTTGGTGGTTGAGGGAATAAAAGTTGGCTTGGATTTAGCAGTGGTGGATTCATGTTCTGCTACAAGCCAGGATCCCACAGTGCTCCAGGCTGCTACCACCTGAGTCTCATCTGTGAACGACTTCCACCTGGGTGTGACTCTAGCCATAAACTCAGAAGTGCAGGAAGTACTGTGTCATGTCTTAACCTAATTTCTGACTTTGAGCTTCCATTCCACTGAACTGGCCGAAAATTTATACTGTTATTCTTAAGCTGGCCCCCATGGGGTTATCTGAGTTTCAGGTGTCCCCAGGCATTAGTAGACAAAGGTTGCCCTTGAGACATCCATCTTCCCATCTACATGGCTCCTGAGACTCTGCTTGGGAAGCAGAAATATTTTAGAAGACCACCTATGGTCCTGTCTGCCTGGATGTGCTAGCAGTAGGTGACTGATTGTCCTAGTCACCTAAAGGCCCCACATCTCTGAAACCCCCTCACTCCTGGGCAAACCAAGACCCTAGGGCCCATGGAAGAGTCTTGCCACTTCTCCATGCTCTGCTAAAAATAAAGCAGACTTGAACGCCTGGTCAGGATGCACAGACCTCTGTTTCCTCCCTCCAGCCCAGGGGAGTCTCATTTTCTAATCTGGGGATGGAGGAAGACCTGCTCCTTCACCTGCCGCTCCAAGATAGTCGGTTCATGTTGGGAATCCCCTTCCTTCACCTTTTCCACTGGTAGGTAAGGGCTTAAAATTTTAGAGTCTAAAATTTTGGAAAACAAAAGCCAGTACGAGTTGCAGACCGGATGTCTTCCTATCCCCACTCCCCAACTGGCCCCCTGACCTCACCTGGGGGAAGGAGCACAGAGCCTGAGTCCTGCTGGAAATACATGAGGGGCGAGAGTCAAGAGAGCAAAGGAAACCGTCATAAATGTATTAGGGAGAGCTGGACAGTCCTTACATTCAGAGTCTCATCTCTATGCATATTTGAGAAACAAGTTCCCTGAAAAGTAGCAGAAGAAGCACTGAAAAGAATATGGGTTCAATTAGCTTTCTTATCTGGGTGGGGCTAGAAAGTTCCTAAAAGTTTTGGCAAGTGGATCTAGGCCTTGACAATTTTTCAAGTGGTTTCATCTTCCCCCTCCTCTTGCCTTTTATAGAATGGCTCAGTAGTGGGCACAGGGTGGGGTAAAGAGAGCATTTGCTAGACTCGCATTCATCGGTGGAATGAGACAGCTGAGGCTGAATGACTTCATCGGGATGCATCTCCTTGGGGGTGGAGAAGAGCTCTCCCGCATGTCTGCCATCGAGGCAACAACAAAGAAACTTGGTGAGATCCAGAGAACATGAGGCTACTGACCTCTCTTAGTGCCCAGGCCCCAGGCCCCAGCCTGGAGCGTGGCCAAAGCAGACCTTCCTTGGTTGGGAGGATGACTATGAGGATCCGAACTGCCTCAGCACCGGCGCTGGGCTCCTGCTGCCTTCACACAGCCTTTAACATTTGCTAAGAGTAGGGGGAGGCAAGACAGAAAAAAGAAATACTAGCTCAAAAAGAACTGCGCTTTCTTGTTGGAGCTGCCCTAACCACACCTGGAACTGACTGCAGGGGAAACTGCTGTCTGAGTAGAACTGCCAGTGGAGAGAGGAGGCGAAAATGGAGGTTCAGAAAGAAAACATCTGTCATACAACAAAGCCACAGTCATGAAGATGGTGTGGTACTGGCATAAACATAGATATACCATGCTAGACTGATATATAGACCATTGGAACAGAATAGAGAGCCCAGAAATAAAACGTTGCAAAAATAGCCAAATGACTTTCGACAAAGATGCCAAGACTATGCAATGGCGAAAGGATGGTCTTTTCAACAATTGGTCTTGGAAAAACTGGATATGCACAGGCAGAGCAATGAAGTTGGATTCTTACCTTACACCATTTACAAAAATTAGCTCAAAATAATTTAAAGATCTAAAAGTAAGATCTAAAACTATAAAACTCCTAGAAGAAAACATAGGAGAAAAGCATCAGGACATTGGAATAGGCAGTTATTTCTTGAACGTGACACCAAAAGCACAGGCAACGAAATAAAAAATAGACAAATGGAACTACATCACACTTTAAAATTTCTGCACATCAAAGGAAACAAGAGAGTCAAAAGTCATCCAGTAGAATGGGAGAAAATAATTATAAATCATGTATGATAAGGGGTTAATATCCAAAATACATAAGGAACTTACACAACTCAACAACAAGAAAACAACCTAATTAAAAGATGGGCAAAGGACTTGAAGAGACATTTCTCCATGGAAGCTATGCAAACAGCCAGTAAGCACATGGAAATATACCCAGCATCTCTAATCATTAGGAAAATGTAAGTCAAAACCACAAGACATCACCTCATGCCCATCAGGATGTCCGCTATCAAAAGAACAGAAAATAACACGTGTTGGTGAGCATGTGGAGAAGTTGGAACCCTTGTGCACTGTTGGTGGAAATGTAAAATAGCTATTGTGGAAAACAGTGTGGAGTTTCCTCAAAAAATTAAAAATAGGACTACCATGTGATCCAGCAGTGTCACTTCTGAGTATATATTTAAAAGACTTCAAAGTAGGATCTCAAAGCTACTTGTACACTCATGTGCATCACAGCATTATTCATGATAGCCGAGAGGTGGAAGCAACGCAAGATGAATGGATAAAGAAAATGTGAGACAGACACGCAACTCACGTTGTGCAGCCTTTAAAAAGGAGATCCTGTCATTTGCTACTACGTGGACGAACCTCAAGGACATTGCGTGAAATTAAATAAGCCAGTCACAGATGGATCATCCCATATGATTCACTCCCATGAAGTATCTGAAATAGTTAAAAATCACAGAAGCAGAAAGTAGAAAGATGGTTCCTAGGGCTGGAGGGGGAGGTAGAGGGGAATTAGTGTTTAGTGGGGATAGAGTTTCAGTGTTGCAGGATGAAAAAGTGCTAGAGATCTATTGTGCAGCAACGTGAATATACCTGACACTACTGATCTCTACACTTAAAAATGGTTAAGATGGTCAATTTAATGTTATATGTTCTTTTACCATGATAAAAAGAAGAAAAGAAGGATCCTATTATAGAGAATGTCTTTTAAGCAAAGCATTTTTCTTGTAAGAGATTTTCACGCAAGGTGGACCACACTGTGGTTCCCAGCGATGGTCAGCGACCTTTTGGTGTCTGGCCAGGCTGTGTCAGCAGCCTTCCTCACGCAGCCTCCACAGCCCGTGCCCACCAACAGTGCATGCGTGGACAGACGCCTGACTTAAAATTACTTTCCCCAAATGTGCAATATGTGAAAACCATGTGAACATCCCCATCTCTGCTCTCCATCTCCCTCTTGCCATTTCCTCAGTTCTGAGCTCCGAAAGCTGCGGCCCGCTGGCTTTGTTGTGCTGCCTGGAGTTCCATGTCAAGGATACAAGTAAAGAGGAGGAAACCAGTGAACGGTCCTCACTA
This sequence comes from Avahi laniger, assembly GCA_963575035.1. Lineage (NCBI taxonomy): Eukaryota > Metazoa > Chordata > Mammalia > Primates > Indriidae > Avahi > Avahi laniger. The sequence continues at coordinate 10,202 of CAUYSK010056692.1, read as the reverse complement.
ACCAGGGACAAGTGCGTCTGTTTAACCTTCTTTCGAAGAAAACCTGAGGTCGGTAGCAGTGCAAGCGTGCCCCATCCTCTGCATCTCCCATTTCACAGGACCACAGTTTAATTTTGCCTTGCAGAACACCGGGCCTCCCTCTCGTTTGCTCATTTCCTCCGCTGGTTATGCAGGTCAAATGAGATTAACCGTGGGACAGTGGCCTGTAACTGGCAAAGAGCCTGTTGGACGAAAGCAGCACTTCCACACGGTCCTAGATCCTGGACCTGCTTGGCATGGAGACTCATGCCATTGTCCTGGTGGGTTTCACTGCAGAGTGCAGAGCTTTGCTAGCAGATCAATGAAGGGTCACGTTCGGCAAGATGCAGTTGCCTAATTTGGCTCTTTCTGGATTTGTGCAAGGGGCAGGGCCTGTCTAACACAAAGACTGGCTGGGAGCACCTGATTTCTGTCCCATGTTCATCACCTCTGGTGGTCATTTAGCCTGTTGAGATTGCCATTTCTATCAGTAAAGCGAGAAGGTTTTCCCAGGTGATATCTGGGGTGCCTTTTAACCCTAATATTCTACTGAAGGAACAAAGAAACCAATCAACTGAATTTGAGTTTTGTTTGAAGAAATATTATTTGGAAGACATTTTTGGCTTGCCAAAAGCATCTTCCTTTGTCTATTCAGCAAACAGCCCCACAGAAAGGGCAGGGATCTGGAAGAGCATTTGAGCAGAGGGAACAGCATCTGCAAGCAGAGGAACTGCAAGGGCCCTCCAGGACGGTACAGGTGTGAAATGCAGGTGGTGCAGAACAGGTGTGAGAGGTGGCAGTGCTGGGTACACCTCATTGACAAATGAAGACTGCTCAAATGAGATTCATCATCAAAGAGGCTATAAATGTTCAAAACCCTGACAAAATCTGAAAAATAACTCACTAAAGTCAGGATGGGGGAAAAGGTGTGAGAGGACTCATCTTTCTCATTGGCAAACCCAGTGTTAAAAAAATAAGTAACCTCTTATCATTTTTCATAATGGTTTTAGAAAGATTTTTCTTAGACTGGGTGTGATGGCTCATTCCTGTTATCCTAGCACTTTGAGAGGCCCAGGTGGGAGGATTGCTTGAGGCCAGGAGTTTGAGACCAGCCTGGGCAACCTAGTGAGACCCCATCTCTAAAAAAAAATAGAAAAATTAGCTAGGCATGGTGATATGTGTCTATAGTCCCAGCTACTTGGGAGGCTGAGGTAGTAGGATCACTTGAACCCACGAGTTCAAGGCTACAGTAGGGTATGATCACACCATTGCACTCCAGCCTGGGTGACAGAGTGAGACACTGTCAAAAAAAAAAAAAAAACCAGAAAGAGTTTTTTAGAAAACCTAAGTCTTGCATGGGAAGATACAATTTGTGTGAAATTCAAATATTCCTTCAGTTTTAGTTTAGTTTCATTTTCTTTATTGAAGTCAAATTAACATTTGTACTTTTATTTAAAATGCCATGTAGAGAACGGCTCCATTTTTACAACTTAGGCTCGTGTGTTCTGTCCTTCCTTCTGTCCCTGTGTGTTTGCAGAGGAATGTTGGGGTGAGGTCCAGGAGATGTTAGCAGTGGTTATTTTTGAGAGGTAGGATTGGGGTGATTTTCTTGCTTTGTTTCTTCTGTGTTGCTCAATTTTTTTTATGATGAGCATGAAAATAATAAAGCCATTTTCCTAAAAACTAAGCAAAAAGCAAATCAATTTAAAAAGAGCAAACCAAACAGCACTGCCCCGTGCCTGGCTTTACAGGCAGCTCTCCTCCTGTCTGCCCTTCCCCCCCTCCTCCCACCCGGCCCGGCCCTGAGGGGCGGCTGGCTTCCCCCCTCCCCATCTCATTGGACATCTGTTTGCAGCCCGGTGACCAGAGAACTCCTGGAGGGCTGTGAACGGTGAATGCGAGGCCCTGGGAGGCCCGCGGCTGTCTGTGCACTGCCTCGCTCCACATGTGTTTGTGATAAAACAGAGCGCGAGATGAAACTGGTCTGGGACGGTTCCTGCAGGTTTGACTGCAGGTCCACGGAAGGACCCTGGATGTATGGGGACCTACCTGGACTCGGATTTCACTGTATTTCTTTCAGTTCCGAGGGAAGTATGAATGCCAGTGTTATTTATTCATCATCCTGTTTCTCAGGTTTGTTTCAGTAGTTCTTGCTTTGAGTTAATAAATATCAGAACTCTGAGAGGAAAGCATTGCAGAAATAAAGCTGGCTATTCATGGCATGATTTTTGGCAAACACCTCGCCTCCTCTACGCAGGGAAACTCTGTTTACCTTGTCAAAGAGTCAGCAGAAACTCAGGTTCCCAGTTCTGCCACCAAAAGAAGAAACCACTTCAGTGCAGCGGGAAGACGGACGGCTGCTCTCAGCGGAGGGCAGGCGGAGGGCCGGCTGTGCAAGCTTTGGTCTTGACTTAAGCAGCAAAACAATGTTCTTTCTGTGTAACAGCTGCACTTAACATTCTTAGATAACTCAAAGTAAACAGGTAATCCTGCTTCTCTGTTACCTAAAGGTAACAGTCAATCTTTTTCATTTTTCTTCAATAATTAGAATTTTCTGCAAAATGGGAATAATAATATCCGTGGTGATTATCTGGCTGCACTGTGGGGAGAAGCAGATGAGGTCCGATGCGATGGTGACTGTGAGGGTGCCTGTCCACTGTGAAGCCCCACACACATGAGCATCTTTAACGTAGAATCTTAGGCTTGGCGGACGTCCTTTCCAAGCAACAAAACGGGTGCTTGAGAAGTGATGTGACTTGGCGGAAGCCGCTCAGCGCCTCTCTGGAGGCGATAGGATTGGAACCCAGTCTCTTTCCACTAAACCAATCGGCCACATTCTTGTCCCTTTTTAACGGTAGATCTCAGGAGAGCACCGCTTTATTAGTTTGAACCTTTCGGAAGGAAAAGCACAAAGTACAGCTGAAAGTAAACGTTTTCCTGCAGATGGGCCTGCATGAGTCAGAGGTCCACTGCGTGTGCGAGTGACGCAACGACCGTCAGACGTGTGTGCCCAGGCGAGCTACTCAACCTCTCTGTGCCTGAGTGTCCTCAGCTACCCCACTGGGTTGGAGTTAAGAGGATTAAATGAGTTAACGCTTTCAGGGAGATTAAGTATAGAGCCTGGCACATAGTATGTGCTCGATGAATGTTTGCCATTATTTTTATCGTCATTATTATTTATTTACACACAGAAGTTATGTAATACATTTCTTCTTACTGACCGGGGGGAAAAAGGCCACAGATATAAATTAGGAAGCTACTGTTAGGTCCGCGCCAAACCATTTGGGACCTATTACTGGGGCATCTCTGAGGTGGGGGTGAAGAGGGAGCCAGCGTGCCGGGAAGAGTTACAATTCCTAACACTCCTGCTTTCCCCCCGGAGAAGAGCTCGCTGTCTTTGGGCCTGGCTCCCAGCTGTGACTGCTAGTGGGGCGGTGCTCAGTGGACGCCTGGTCACACAGCATTTATGCACAGCTCCAGGAGCCCAGCAGGCATTGTGGGGGTACCTAGGGGCTCCCCTAGATCTGGGTAGCAAGGAGCCTTGGGAGTGCAGGGCTTTGTGGCTCAGCGGAAGATGGCCATTGGGGGAGATCTGTCCTGAGCTCCCCCAGGGCCGCCTGGGGGCCCCGCCAGAAGTACGGGCTGGAGATCGTGAGTCTCCTAAAGCGTCTTCTTGCTCCCCTTGCTCCACAGAGGTCTGGCTCCCGACTCCCCCGGCCCCGTTTCCCACTGCGCTTCCCTGCCTGGCCCACCAGTGCCTGCACAGGTGCACTCCCAGCCACACCTGCGGCCCCCTCGTACGTACCCTGCTGGAGACAGCCAACATCGGGACCAGCTCACACGCCACTTCCATGAAGTCCTCCCAGTTCCTCCCATGCTCCCTTCTCCGCTTCACCCCAGCTGTGGCTCTGCTCCTTGTCGCGCTCACATTTGCACTGTATTGTATGTCATTATTTACACGCCCCCCCCCACAGGACCATCCTTGTTTGTGTCCTTTCCCTTGTGCTCCGTGGCAGCTTGGGACAGTCCCAGGTGGACATTCCGTGAAAGTCTGAGAACTAATCAACCCGTACCTAGAAGGAGGCTTTACTCCCAGGCAAGGCAATGAGAATCGGGACCTAATATTGAGGTGCTGCCATTGTCAATTTGGGAAGTCTTCCTTGTATCTATTTTGTGTGTGTGTGTTTGTTTGTTTGTTTGTTTTTTGAGACAGTCTTGCTCTGTTGCCGAGGCTAGAGTGCTGTGGCATCAGCCTAGCTCACAGCAACCTCAAACTCCTGGGCTCAAGCGATCCTCCTGCCTCAGCCTCCCGAGCAGCTGGGCTGGGATTATGGGCGTGCATCACTATGCCCGGCTAATTTTTTTCCTATTTTTAGTAGAGACGGGGTCTCTCTCTTGCTCAGGCTGGACTTGAACTCCTGAGCTCAAGCGATCCTCCCACCTCGGCCTCCCAGAGTGCTAGGATTACAGGCGTGAGCCGTCATGCCCAGCCTCTATTTTGTGTTTTATGACCATTTCAAGACATAGAAATACCCACCTGTTTTTTGGTGCTAAAAATACATGCGCACTGAATATTATCTGATATTAAATCAAAAGCCAAATGCCACTACCTCTTGCTTGCTTAAAGATTAAGCCTTCAGGATTTCCTGATTAACTTTCGCAACCAACAAAACGTGTTTCCTAATCCTATTACAGCCAATCCTTTCCACATATTGTTAGGATCTGCAGATTACCTTTGCATGGTAACTCCAAGTTCTGTCAGCCCAGGCAAGTGCAAATGCGCAGAGCAAGGACTTACGATATTGAAAATTTAGCGCAATCTGTCTTCCAGCTGCCTGACCGGGAAACAGCTGCTCAGCATAAGTATAAATTAGCTAATGCTGAAACTGCAGGAATGTTCACTCCATGTCCTGGGTCGAGTGATTCTTCCCTCCTCCACCTATTCATTCAGACATTAATTCTAGGTCTCCCTGCTGCACTCAGGGCTGAGTCTTGCGGTAAAACGCTAGCGGTGTAGTAACTGCAGGAAGGCGTATGTAATTTCCCTGTCAGTGCGGTTTTAATGCCCTCTTTCAGTGGGCTTCGTACATTAAAGAAAAGATAAATGGTTATGGGCCCAGAAAAATCCGTGGAGCCAACACATGCATGAGAAAGTACCATTTTAACCTTTAATCATTTTAGCCAGAGCAAAATCTATTTTTATTGCTTCTGAGCGATGGTGCTAAATTGAGGCAGCGTTGTGCAGGAAAAAGAGTCCCCACAAAAACTGTTTCCCCATATGACCCAGAAAGCCCACTAGGACATTCAGAGGGGGAAGAGATGCAGGGCTGAGGGGCTGAAGGCAGAGCGGCTGGAACGTGGTGTGAGAAGCAAGACCTGCCCTTTCCTGCGTCCCTGAGGGTGTGAGGGTTTAAAGCCTGTGGATAAAGAACCCTCAGGTCCTTTCTGTACGTCCTTGGGTGCTCAGAGGTTGCCCCTGTGTTCCCAGTTGTAAGTGAGACCGTCTTTGGTGAGGGCTGGATGATAATAACCGTCCTTTTTTGCACACTTCCCTTGTGCTGGCGCTTCGCCGGATGCTTTATAGGGAAAATGTTCTTTAATCCTCCCGACATCCCTTTGCGGTAGGTGCTCTAACGCACTTTATAGATGAGGAAATTGAGGTCTTAGGTTAGATCATTTGCCCAAGACCAACAGCTAGTCAGTGGTAGGACTGGAATTTGAACCCAGAGACAGTCTGGCTACGGAGCCTGTGCTTACCTTAACCACACTGCTTTTAAATAGCATTTTGCCCTAATGAAAATTGATGGTGTCACGTCCAGAAGGTTAGGATTTAGAAAAAAAAAAAGGTCTCTGTCTCACAGATTCACCAGGGGACCTGGGGAAAATGCCCTTGATCTTGGTTTCCAGTCTATAAAAGGATGATTACGCTATTCTTCACCCACCCACACAGCTGTGTTTTGAGGATGAATGGATTGGTCATCAGGCCTCTGAGAAGCTTAGGTGACCGAAGATGCCTAGTTAAATACTATGAGCAAGTGAGTTTCCACTTCCCTCCGTAAGACCCTGCTCTCCAAACTGGAGCAGCGTTCCACCTACAGCTGGATTGGGATTTTGAAAGCAAATTTCACATGCATTCTCTGTAAGGCAGAGACCAAAAGTTTTTTGTTAAATACTGTTAAGGCATTTTTGCGGGGACTTCACTGAGAATCCCCTCTGAGGCAAGCGTGGTGCCCTGTTGGGGGAGATGATTACCAGCCTTCTGTCTCTGAGAACCAAGCATTCCTCTCCAATTGGCCTTGGTGAAAAGGGAGTTTGATAAATGGAGTTCATTCTACTCCCTAATCTTGTTAGTCCCCTTCATCTCCCTTGCCACTTACTGCATTCGGACCCGTGCCACTGGGGCTGGCTCACTTCCTAGACGCCACACTGGTTTCCTTAGGATGTTTGTGAAGGAGTGTACAGAAGGGTCAATGTGTATATCGGGGGATAGAAAACGTTCATCCTTTGTCCAAGCCAAAAGGAATGACAACCACCCAAGCAGGTAGTATTCCAGTGTATTTTCCTAGGAAAGTTATAAATTCTTCATTGTAAATGTCGGTGCAAGTAGCATTTTTAAAGATTTCAAGAGACATATGAGAGAAATAGATGGTCTTGAAATTATCATATAGTTATAAGGAGAGGGTATTTTAGAAAAATGATCCAAGAAATCTTCTCATATGAACACACACACATACACACACACATTTGTCGTCTTTGACTTAGTAACCCTATTTCTGCAAATTTATCCTGAAAAAATTATCCAGAATTGGGAAATTAAGATATTCATTGCATAGTGATTTATAATAGCAAAACACATGAAGTAGTCAATATGTTCCAGCTACATGTATGTGTGCACATGCATGCACCCCTGACAGAATATGTATGTATTAAAAATTAAAATTATAGAGGCCATGTAGTAACATAAAATGCTTCTTATATAAAGGAAGATAGTCATATAATCATGACACTGTCCCATTTAAATTGTATATTTTTCATTTCTACAATTTTTTTTTCTTTTTCTTTTTTTTTTTTTTTTTTGCGAGTCAGAGTCTCACTCCGTTGCCTAGGCTAGAGTGCAGTGGTGCCATCTTAGTGGTGCAACCTCAAATTCCTGGGCTCAAGCAATCCTCCTGCCTCAGCCTCCCAAGTACCTGGGACCACAGGTGCACATCACCATGTCTGGCTAGTTTTTCTGTTTTTTGTAGAGACAGGGTCTTGCTCTTGCTGAGGCTGGTCTCAAACTCCTGACCTCTAGCAATCCTCCTGCCTCAGCCTCCCAGAGTGCCAGGATTACAGGAGAGAGCTACTTCGTCCAGCCCCATTTCTAGAATTTCTATTCAATTTGTTTTTTACTCTGCCTTTTCATTTTTTATACCATCCTGTTTATTCCTTATGGTCATTGTTCCTTCCATTATCTCCTCAACATATTAAACATATGTTCCTGAATACTTTTTTCCAGATTGTTCTTTCCAGTTTTTGTTTGTTGCACTGTTCATTTCCTTAGGTCATCTGTAAATTTTTCCTGTGAGCATCCTTCATCTTCTGTGAGAGTTGTCCATAGGACTGCACTATTCCCTGGTGAAGGAAGGTGGTTTTGCTTTGTCTTTGCCCAGACTCTAGTAATTTTAATGGTCCTAGGTAGATGGTGCATTTCTTTACCTCTTTCTTGGGATGATTGGTTGTGTTTAAATTGTGTATGAATCCTGAATTTGTTCAGGGAGTTCATTTCTCTAGCAAGGGCCTAATTCCATGCCTGTTAGACCTTTGGGTTCAGCTCTCACAAATTACTAGGGCCTGCTTTCTTTCTGGTACCTAAACTTCCTTTCTGCCCTCAGACTCTGTTGTGTATTAAGAAATAATTTAGGCTGGGCGTGGTGGCTCACACCTGTAACCCTAGAAGCCTGGGAGGCTGAGGCGGGAGGATTGCTTGAAGTCAGGAGTTTGAGACCAGTCTGAGCAAGAGCAAGACCCCATCTCTACTTTGAAAAAAATTTAAACTAAAAAAATAATAAAAATAAAAGAAATAATTTATGCTTTACCCATCATTTCCATATGTTTGTGGTGGGATGTTCAATTTACCATATTGACCAGAAATACTTATTTCTCTTTACTTTTACTGCAATTATATGAAAATATGTATGAATATAATCAGAGACTGGAGGGTCTTTGAAAACGATATTGTTATGGGTAGAGATAGTGGTAGAGTAAATATCGTTCTCTATTCTGCCAATATTCTCTATGGTCATAGTTTATTTAAACAATAATTATACAAATCATTTTTAAATTCTTGTCTTTCGTTTCAGAATGCATATACTACAACTGCCATTAATGGGACAGATTTTTGTACATCAGCAAAAGATGCATTCAAAATGTTATCCAAGAATCCAAGTCATTTTACAACTGTTAACTGGTTTGGAGACTTCATCATTTTTCTGGGAAAGGTGAGATGTCTTGACTAAACAAAGGGGCTAGCATTCAGAAAATCGAGCCCTGCGACAATTAGTTTGAAAGGGAACTAATATTTCTAGAGTACTTACTCTGTAGTAGATGCTGTGCTTCATTACCCCTTTAAATCCACCATCCCTGGGGTATCCCTGTTTTACAGAAGATGAAACTAATGTTTAATAACTTGTTCAGGATTCCACAATAGGTGTAGCCAGGAATTTAATCTTAGTCTTACTCTCTTACCTGTGTGATCAATTCTCTCTATCATTCTGATTGCCACTTTTTTATGTCTAACATGAAAATGCTACAAACCTTAGAATATAAATGTTTACAGGGTTTTTTCATTAAAAATATATAGAAATAGTATTGAAACTTGATGAAAATTTGCATATTATTTAAGTGCATTAAGACTATAAGATAGAATTGTTAATATCCTAAATAGAGCCACAGTGACATTTGTCCTGTCATCTGAATAATTTTTTTTAAGAAATTGTGTGTCATCTTGTGTAGTGAAGGAACATCTCAGAGCTCCAACAATATCACATGGTATAAAGGACAGAGCCCCGACTTTGAATCCTTGCACAGTTTCAAACTTTAGTTTTCTTAGCTGTGAAATAAAGATGACCCATGTCCTTTCTAGGCTGTAGGGAAGAGTAACTGAAATGTTGCTCAAAGTGGTGGCCAGCCCCCACCCCACCCTATCTGACCATGCCCAAATCAGAAGGCTCTTTACACTGAGCCACGGTCACCCCCTGGGCCCGATTCTGCAGTCTCAGTTTGCCTGATCCTGCTGCCCCTTGACTGCCCTTCAAACGCGTGCCCTTCCCACCGTGCCTTTGCCTTCCAGCTGAACATCCCTCCATTCTTCCAACCACTCCTCCGTATCCGCCACGAACACCGCAGCCTCCAGCGGTGCCCAAAAGTGAACAAGCTGTTAGTCTCCAGTTGTGACCTATCTAATGGGGACTTTTTGCTCATTTAAAACTTTGTGCCTCTGTGGTATTTGGCGTAGGTCTCTGGTGCATTACTGTCACAGGTGGGCGTCGGTAATGTTACACCATGCTTGGATTTCACAGGTCTGTGCTAATCACACACGCATTCAGGTCTCAGCTGGGCCCAAGACATTTCTTTTTTTTTTTTTTTTTTGGAAAGTCAGTACAGATTTTTACTTTAAAAAAAAATCAAGGGTACACATTAGAATTGCACTACTATGTTTTTTCTTCTTACTAGAGATGTGATATACATGTTTTCTGATACGTAATATTCTACCAAACATTGTAGTAAACCAAAGCAGGCAGATGAGCAACAAAGCTGTTTACTACCTTCTACTCATGCTGAGCTAGACGTGTGGAACACCATCTCGGTAGGAGAGATTTTGACAGGAAGAAGAAATTAGGAGTCCCTACCTACCCAATAGAAAACCTAACAAACTGGTTTATACAGAAAGGATTTTCAGCAAATGTGCACAAACACAGTTAACATGCTATTAAGAACAGGATAGCTTTTAGTCAATTTCCAGCACACAGCATACATTCATCGGCGCCCAGTAAAGTAAGAACGAATGCCAACGTAGAAAGCATTTTTGCCTCCATAGCACGAACAGCTAAGCACACAGCATATAATACTTTGATCTTTAAGTGGGTAATCATGGAAGTTCCAAGATCATGTCCACTAGGTTAGCCTGAGTATTTCATCTATAA
>CAUYSK010056689.1:0-31896 GCA_963575035.1 Avahi laniger | reverse complement strand
GCTGCCTCACAGGGGTCAATGTGGGAGTTTGGGGGCCCTGCAAGGTATGAGTAAATTGTGCATTTTGTGGGATCGGGTGGTCCCCTCCTGGGCACAGCACAAGCTATTGGGGCTGGCACTTCTGAGCTTGGACCCTGGGCCTGGGTGATCAGTCTGCTGGAGGAGGTAGAGAGATTCTCTGCCCACCTGGAGGAGAGGCGGGGTTTGGGGGACAAGTAGTGAGGCGCCATCTCCTGGCCCTGTGTCTCCTGGAGGGCCTGACTAGGTTGGCAACCCAGAATGTCCCCCAAGCCCCACCATCCTTCCCTCTCGTACCACCTGTGCTCCAGTTCTGGCTCTGCCACCCTTGAGCTGGGTGACTTTGGGCAAGAAACTCAACCCCAGCAAAAAGCCCCATAATCCGCAGAGCTCTTGGAAGGGTTAAGTGAGGTCATGCGTGTTGAGTGCCTAGTACATAGTAGGTGCTCAGGACACGGTTCCCTCCCCGGCTCGCTCCCCCGCTCTCTCTCCTTTAGGTATATTATTGGGGGGTGGCGGCAGGTGCTTATCCCCCCTGGGGTGCCCGGGGCTCCCACAGGTGCCCTCCACGTGGCCCTTCTGTCCACAGGTCCCACCCAAGCACGTGTACCGCGTGCTGCAGTGCCAGGAGGAGGAGCTCACGCAGATGGTCTCCACTATGTCTGACGGCTGGCGCTTCGAGCAGGTGGGCTGGGGACACGGGCCACCACAGGGCCCACCCTGGTACCTCCCAGCTTCCCGGTACAGCCCTGGCCTTGGGTTCCCCACCACAGTCCCCACCTGGGGTCCTCTTACATCAAACTAAACGAGGTTAGGAAAGACCACACGGCAACAGACTGACCAAGCGGGGAGAGGACAGGAGCCCCACTTGCCACAGCACGGCGCCAGGGTCCTCGAGGGTAGGAGTCCTCTCAGCAGCTGGGTGGTGATCTACATGGTAGTGTGGGCGAGTCTCATGATGCCAAGCCACAGCTCAGGGGCAAGGAGACCAGATCCACAGGTGAGTGGAGTCCACCTTGAGTCCACATGTCTTGTAACTCTTGAGTCAACACCATATGATTGTCACAATTCCTTAGGCATAGCTTCCAGGGTCCCCACGAGGGACATGCCCAGCTAAGAGCATTGCCACATTCGGGGAAGCCCAAAGCAGTGGCTTCCCATGCGGTATTTATGCGCCCTGGGTTACTCCCAGTCCAGATGCAGTTTACCAATCGGGAGATTTTTATCCTGAGCAGCGTGGCCCTGGTAGTACAGCCGAAGTCTCACCTCGCGTGCTTCCAGAGGAACAGAGCCAGAAAGTGACCCTGGAGTCAGATGTGCCCTTAGAGGAGGAGGGGGGTCGGCAGCCTCTGATCCACAGCCACGCGCACGCTCCTGCAGTGGAGACTGGAGCAGGCAGAAGGCTGGGCCCCCCAGGGTGGCCTGGTGTGTGACGATCGAGCCCAGGGCAGGAGCCGCAGGCTAGATTCGCCTCTAGGCCTCACACTGACAGGCTCGCCACCTTGCGCAAGTCACGTCTCCTCTCTGGGCCTCAGTTTCCTCATCTGTGATGTGAGCTAATAGCATCTCCTTTGCAGGCAGGACTGCTGCAGAGATTAGAAAGGCCGTCAGTAAAGTTCCTAGCCCTGGGTGGGACTCCCTGCATTGGCCCTTGTGCCATGCAGAATAGCAGAAGTGCTGTAGTTAAGTCTGTGAGAGTCTCAGGAGGGACTTGGGATCCCATATTCAATCCCTGTCCCATCCCTCCCCTGCTGGGGACCTCTAGCAGGCCACCACCTCTCCAAGCCTTTTCTGCCTAAGTGGGTGACATCCTTCTGCCTGCTGAGTGAGGGTCTCTGAGGGCTGAATGAGACCTGTCCTGTGCCAGGACTTTGTTAGCCAGAAGGGCCCTGTGGGCGTGGTTATTCTAAGGACCCCAGAACAAAGCCGGGGCCACTCTGAGAGCCTGCGGGAGTCTTTGGCAGTTGGACAGGCTCCAGATTGAGCAGGTCAGGGGCCACTGGTCATTTGCCCGCTAGCATGAGGAATGGCACTCCGTTCCACCTCTGCTTTCAAGAGTGAAGGGAATATTCTGTGGGGCTCCACCATGCCAACGTACCCTGCAACCTTGTCCTGGGGCTGCACCAGCCACATCTGGGACAGGGGCCAGCCTGCCCGTGACGGGCCTCCACCTGTGTTTGGAAAGGGGCCGCCTGGATCTGCGGCTAGGCTGGGATGGTGATGATGCTGCCACCCCTTTCCAGGGCTCGGTGAGCCAAGCCAGGTGGAGAGGCTGGTCCCGGGGAACAGACCGGAGACGCAGATGGGAGGGGACAAGACTTTGCAAACCCAGGAAGGGGCCTGGGCAGGCAGCAAGGTCAGGACATAAGCTGATATCTTGACGGGTGCCGAGGTCCACCTCACCCTGCCCCACTGCCCCCAACCCCAACCCGCGTTTTCTCCCCGCGCTCTGCCCCTCCAGCTGGTGAACATCGGCTCCTCCTACAATTACGGTAGTGAGGACCAGGCGGAGTTCCTGTGCGTGGTGTCCAAGGAGCTCTACACCTCCCCACACGGGCTGAGCTCCGAGTCTAGCCGCAAAACCAAGGTGAGCCTCACCCACCCCAGCCCTTGTCTGCAGAAGGCTCCCCCCCACCCCCCGCCTCCCCCGCGCCATCCCGCCGCCTTCTTCTCCCTCCCGCTGCACACGCATAACCCCATGGTCACAGCCGATGCCATCCATCCCATGCCGCTGCGGTCCTGTCTGCTCACACGGTACCCAGGCCCAGGCTGGGGATCAACGAGATGGGACCATCCCGAGTGCGCGGCCAGGGCGGACTCAGATGCCGCTTGAATGAGGGCCACGTGGTGGCCACCGGGTGCCGTGGCATGAGGGGCAGTACGCTGAACTAGGTGTTGGGGCAGTGTGACATCCTCTGTGTGACCTTAGACAAGGCTTGTCCTCTTTTGGCACCTTCGTTGTGTTCTCTGTGATGTGAGAGGGGTGGACTGTGTACTTTCTATGGTGGCTCCAAGCTTGGAACTCTCAGGATCCCAAATGGCCAGTTTATTCCCTGGGGTGGGTGAGTGTCCCCAGCTGCTGTGGGGAAGCTCGATCTGTGAATCCCGCCCCTTTCCCAGGCCTCCTGCTTGGGCGCCCTGCAGGGCGGTGGCCAGGAGCCCTGTGGGGCCCGGCCCTGTGTTGCCGCCCTGGCCTGCTAGGCGGCCTCCCCAGAGCACGTCTGGCAGCATCTGCCCACGAGGGGAGGGGGCTGAGCAGCGATCCTGCCACCCTGGACCCAGAGCTGGTCCGATGCCCTCAGGGCCTCCGACAGGGCCAGCAGAGCAGGCGTGAGCCAGGTTGGGAGGAAGACTGTTCCTGCTGGGGCCTATCCCTGTGCGCTGGAGACTTAGGAACTCTGGCTTCTGTATGTCTGTCTGCCTGCCTCCCTCCCTGTCCTGCTGTGGCTCCCCTGCCCACCCCACCACACCAGTGCCAGTGGCTGGCGCTGCCTTGCAAGGGCGCACGGTGAGCCCACTGCTTCTGCCTCTCTGGGCCAAAGCCCCCAGACCTGGGGTGCCAGAGACGGTGGCTGGCGTCCCAGATCTGGTGGTGTCTGCCCTGGGGCTTCCTTGGCTACATTTCTACTCAGGGTCAGTCTTCCCAAACACGGCCCTCCCAAGCGCCCCTCGGGGATGCCCCAGCCACATGCCTGCCCTGACCCCCTGCAAGGCCTCTTCCCAGCCTCTGTAATGGCAGTCAGACCGCCCCCTGAGCATCCCTGCAGGGCCCATCCTCCGCTGGGTCCCCCACCCTCCCCCAGCTGCCTGGGGAGCTGGAGAAGATGCCCTAGCTTCTTTGGCACCCTCTCCCCTCCTGAGGTCCCCTTCACTCGCCTGAGATTGGGACCCTGGGGGACAGCAGCCAGCAGGCCCTGGCCCCCTTGTTAGCGTCTCCACTCTTTCTTCCCTGGGTCCGCCGGCTGGTTCACAGAGCGCGGAGGAGCCGCTGGAGCAGCAGCAGCAGGAGGAGGTGGAGGAGGTGGAGGTGGAACAGGTGCAGGTGGAGGCAGATCCCCAGGAGAAAGGTGCAGCCAACCCCCAGGAGAATGACTGCTAATCAGAGCCGGAGCCTCCCCACTGCCCGCTGGAGCCAGCTGCAGAACGGGACCCCGGGGCTGTGGGGGGGGCCCGCCAGGGTTAGCTCCGCCACTCGCCCGGCCTCACCTGCATAACCATCCCTTCTCTCACTTTCTCTTTGCAGCCCAGTCATCTCAGGATCCCGCTAACCCTTCCTCCCTCCCACCACCGCCTCCTCCGCCTCCTGCTGGAGGTCCTGCCTCATCTTCATCCACCTCCTCTTCCTCCTGGATCTCATCTGCACCCTGCCTCTTCCCTCTCTGCCCCTGTCCGGGCTTTCTCTCTGCCTGCTCACGCCTCCCTCCCGGGGCTGCCCTGGTCCCAGCCTCCTGTGCCCTCCACCCAGGCCCCCCGGCCCCGTATCCCAGAGCATCTTGCCTGCCGCCTCCTGCGCCCCTTCCAGCACCTCCCGCCTCCCAGCTTAGGGAGGGGGCGTGCAGCCGCACCTCCTGTATGCCCACCGACCCTGCCGGGCACCTCTGAGGCCGGGCCTCAACGCAGGCCCTGCCCTGTCCTGCCCCGCCGCCTCCTCACGTTTCCTCCTTGCAGGTTCCCGTCTGCACCCTCTCAGACCTGAGGCCGAGCTCGCAGTGAGGGCTTCTCCTTGGCCCCTCGCCTGCCCCCAGAGCTGCCACCCCTGGTTTGTAGCTTGGCGGAGCTGGAGAAGGGGGGGTGGAAGCGAGGAGGGTGCTCATCTCTTGTTCCTTGGACTTGAGCCCAGCTTTCGGCTAATTTTCTCCACCCGCTAAAGTTTCGCAACCGATCTTGGCCTTGGGGGCGAGGCTTTGAGAGGAGAAGAGAGTTAAGCGGGGGGAACTCTGCCCTCCCGCCCGCCAGCCAGTCAGCACGGGGCCAGGCTGGGAGGAGGGAAGGACAGCTGAAGCTAGAAGCCTTGCCCTCCTCCCTGCACGTCCAGGAGCTCACTGCCTGTGACACTGAGTTCCCTCATTCTGTGGGGATAGGGAGGACGGCCACATTTGTGTACCCTGGGCCTATGAGGAGTCAGCCAGAGCCAGCTGAGGATTGCAGTGTGGCAGAAAAGCTCTGGCCGGATGCCCACAAGCCCCTACTCTACCTTATCTGCCTGCTGTGTGACCTTGGGCAAGTCACTGTCCCTCTCTGGGCCACAGTTGCCTCTGAAATGGGGACAGACAGCTGGTCTGTGTGCCTCCTTTTGCCTGGGGTGATGCTGACCTGCCTCTCCTGGCCCTGACCCCTGGATCAAAATCTTGGCCGAATCTGGCCATCCCTGGGCAGATTCCAAGATGGGGCCTGGGGCTCCTGGATGGGTGGGTTGGGGTACCCCTCCTGCTCCCCTCCTCCTCAGTTCTGAACCTGCCTCATCTGGGCCTCAGCCCCCCATCCCTGCCACAGAAGGGAGCCTGTGACTCACCTGCCTTTCTCTCTCCCTCTCTCTCCCGTTTCAATCTCCTGTCTGCATCACCCCTCCTCACCGCCCATCCTCTCCCGTCCTCCTGCCCCTTCCCCCCCTCTTATTTTCTAGCTGTTACAAGCCAGAGGCACCCGGATGTGAGGCCCCAGATCACCTCCAGGGACTTGGGGTTCCCATCTGAAATCCTCTATCTTTGTTCCACGGGGTGGGCTCCCGGCCCGAGATGGAAGAAGTGCTCTCCCCGCCGCCACCTCTGTCTGCGCCTGTGGGGCTGTGATGCGCCCCTGCCTCCGGGGGCGGGTGGGAGGTGGGCCCTGGGACCCCTGGGCAGAGCCACCTGCCCCTGGCCAAAGTGTGGCACTGTCCAGCTGTGTCTCCCAGGCCCCCATGTCCCCTCCCCCAGGTACCCCTGCTGCATGGCGGATGCACTGCCCCCCTGCCCAGTCACATCACCTCCTTGAGCCTTCGGCGTCCAGTGGGGTGACTCCTCCCACCCCTGACGTCACAGGGTCGTGGTTAGGGTGCAGAGAGAAGCAAGGCCCCCGGAAGCCCTGGGGAGTGTCTCGGGCTGCCCTCCCTTCACCTCCCCCTGGAGGGGGAGGACCCACCCCAAGCCCCAAGCCCCAGGCAGAGCACTGGGTTTGTGAGTGGAGATTCAGGGACTGATGGGGGTGAAGCCTGTCGGAGTTTGGCCCTGTCAGAGGAGGGGTGGGTGACTTGGCCTTCACTTTGGCTGTCCCACCTACCCGCAGCCATCTGCATTGCTGGCAGAGTGCCCTGGCCTGGCTGGGGGCAGAAGGGGCAAGGCAGGGGCAGTGGAACGACTCAGGAACTTGTGATAGGGAAGGGGACACTCCCCTCTACCTAGGAGAGGGTCTGGGTGTGACGGGGCTGAGCGAGGGACCCCTCCTGCATTTGGCCTCCCAGGATGGGCACAGGCTTCTCATCCACGTCTGACCCCCCCATGTAATAAAACCTAAAACCTAAAGAAACAGGCCAGCCTGGCTACCTCCCTCTTTCTCTGGACCACTTATGGGGACAGGGGCTAAACTCAAGGCAAGGTAGAATGACCCAAAGGAATGGGGCTTTTCCTGAAGCCCAGGGACCCTGCCTATGGGGGTGAGGGGCTGGGGGGCACTCTAGGTCTTCTGCCCAGAGGCCAGACACATAGAGCACCTCCTCTACGTGGCTGGGAGCCAGGAAGTGAGAACTGTCAGGAAGAGGCCCCGCCTGCTTCTGCTGCATCCTAACCCCGGGATGCCCCCTCCACTGCTGCTCTGACACCTCTGAGCCACCTCCACCCTCCCTACCACTGCCACCCTCTGCCCTAGTGCCAGGAAGTATAGACACAGGACCCCGTTCCGCGCTCTCTGAGTTTGCTGGACTCTCTCGGCCTTCTCTTTCCTGCCCAGCCAGGACCCCAGCCCCTGACCCCACCCTGGCCGAGTCCCTCAACTAGTCCTGCCAGCTGTGGGGGGGAGTCCCTGCCAGGCAGTGCCCCTAGGTGAAGACCCCCCATGGGCAGGGCAGGGCACCCTCCTCACCACTCCCTCTGGGGACACTCCACTCCCAAAGGTGACCTCACATTTTGCATCCAACTTTATGAGAGTCACCAGGAGGCTTGTTCAAAGAACAGATTACCCTCCTCCCACCAGGATTCTGATTAGTTAAGACGGGGGGGCGGGGGGGGGCCAGGGATTTGCACTTCAGCAAAGCACCCAAGGTGATCCCAACTCTGCTCTGCCGACCCCACTGAGAACTATGAGCAGCTTTAGCGTCCTGCACACCCCTGCCCGCCAAACTGGCCCATCCCTTCTAGGCAGGACCCAGCTGGGGCTCTCCCTGTCCCCACTGCCCTTCCACCAAACCCACCCCCACACAGGTCCCAGCTCCCCTCTACAGTCCGGGTCCCCCTCGGAGGCACTCTCTCTTCCTTCTCCCAGTTAGGCTTCAAGAAAGAGTGGTCCACACCCCGCCTCCAGCTGGCCTCCTGGCTCCATCGCCACTGCCCCCATAGGTCCTGGTGACCCTGCATCCTGAGAAGCCTCCAGTGCGTCCCACCGCGCAGCTTGGTCCAGGCCCCATCTCCTCCCTGGCGGCCTCTGCCCGCAGCTCCCTCCACACTGGTGTCCGTGGGTGATCCTGAGATAAGAAGCCACTGTGTCACTCCTCTGCTAGAGCCTTCCATGGCTCCCCGCAGCACTCAGGGTCAAGTCCTCAGCTCAGCTCCAGGCTTCTTGTCATCCAACCTCAGTCTGCCCCTCTGAATTCCTCTTCAGTCCTTCCCCTCCCGACGTCTGCTCTAACAAACACGACTCGCTCTTCCCTAATATGCCACGTTCTTTTGGGACTCTACGCCTTGCACATGCTCTTCTCCTGTCTGGAATGCCCTTCCCTGCCTTGGCCACCTGTGAAGCCCGGCTCAAGTCTCACATCCTCCAGGCAGCCTTCCCTGACTTTCCTGGTGCCACTCAAACCCCCCTCTGCTTGCTCATCTCCCCCTGCTCCTGAGATCAGGGGCCAAGCTGTGTTCATCTCCGTGGCCCTAAACAGTCCTTGGCACAGTGGGAGCCCATGAAATGCTTGTTCAGTAGACGACTCAAAGAATGCAGAGGGAGCGAGTGTCAGGCTGGAAGGAGCCAGGAGGTCCACACCACCTCCACTCCTAAGCCCCAATGCCGTCACGAGGACGCCCTTGCGCCTCTCTCAGCCTGTTCCCTCCCAAGGTTCCAGAAAGAGCCCATCACTGGACCGATCCCTCACTCTGACCTGAGGATCCCAAACCATTGCCTTCCTGGGGTTTCTCCTGGGATCTGGGTACCTGCCCTGGACGCTCCAGCTCTCAGTGGCCACCCCTGCCTCCACTGACCCCACCCGGCCTTCTGGACACCGGTGGAATAGGCTGAGCAGGACGCAGGGTCTGCGTCAGTCAAGGGCATGAGGCTGGTGCCGGGTCCCCACTGAAACTCCAGCAGCAGAGCTGTGGGTCAGGCGGCTTTATTCCCCAGGGCGGCTGGGCTCATCTCACTGCCAGGGGAGAGTCTGGGCGGTGAAGGCCCAGATGGCAGGTAGGGGTGGGGCAGGGACCCTGGAGCCAGGGCTTCCCCACCCTTTGGCTTACGGTGGCAGCTGGCCCACCCAGCAGTCTCCAGGGCTCTGAGGGTCCCTTCTATGGGGCACCTTCCACCCCCACCTCCCAAGTTAGACCCAGGGCTCCACAGGCTGGCGTCTGCTCTCCGGGGCCAGGGCTGCCGCAGCAGCCTCTGCACTGGGGACCAGGACGCCAGCATCAGCACTGTTGAACCACCTCCCCAGAAGGCGGTGCAGGAAGGGGAGGGAGAAGAGAGATTGGGAGACAGAAGCGCTGGATGCGAACCCCTCCAGCTGGGACTGGTGAGCCTGGGTCCGGGGGACATCTCGACCACCAGTGGAGGGCCCTGCTCCCTCCTCCTGCCGTCACTGCAGCAGACTTCAGGGAGCTGGTTGGGGACAGGATGCCACCTCCTGCCTCCATAGGGCCTGTCTGCCCCTGCCTGGTGCATGAGCTCTGAGTCCAGCAGGTTGGCCCCAGCTCTCCAGAGACAGCTCCTCAGGTGAGCACCTGCTGGATCCAGCCGATCACACCTGTGATGCGGGTGTAGACGCCAAAGTAGTTGGGCCGGCCACAGCCCAGGCCCCAGCTGACCAGTCCTGCCAGGAACCAGCGGCCACTGGGTGCCTTGCACACCAGCGGACCACCCGAGTCACCCTGAAAGGGAGAGAGAGGAGACAGGGCTGCATTAGGGCAAGGGAGCCGCCCCTTCCAGACAAGCGGACGTGGGGGCTCCAGTCCTGACTGTTGGGAATTTGCTGGGTGCAAGAAAGTCACGTCCTCTTTTGGAGCTCTGCTTCCCCCGCACCTGCTAAATGGAGAGAGCCCTGACCAGCCCCGCCTGGCCCCAGCGGGTCCTGGCTCTCTCGGAAGTGCGTCCCCACGTCCCCGCGTCCCTGCGTCCCCACGTCCCCGCGTCCCCACGTCCCCACGTCCCCACACCCCCGCTCTACCTCTGCCTTCCTTCTGTGGCTGACACCCTCCCTTTCTCCCCCCGTCCACTTTGCTGTGTCGCCCTGGGCCAAGTGCCAGGGTGGGCACGAAGCAGAACTGGGTTTGGGCCTAAGACCTGCCCACCGCAGGTTCTCTTCTGATCTGTGGCCCTGCAACCTTGGGCAAAGCCCTGATCCTCTCTGAGCCTCCGTCTCCTCATTTGTAAAGTGGGGACAGCCATCGCCACCTGGCTGGGAGGCTGGGAGGCTTCAGCAGGCAGATGTGAGTGAAGGGCCAGGCCCTGGGTGATGTGAGTGTCACCCTCTCTCCCTCCTCTCGCCCACGCCTCAGGGGAGTCACCTGGCAGGCGTCCTTCTTGCCCTTGGGGTAGCCGGCACACAGCATGCGTGGTGTCACCTGATAGCGGTAGGCCTCGCTGCACAGGTCCTGCGGGATCAACTGCACGTCCACCTTCTGCAGCGCATTGCTGGTGGGGCCTGCCGTGGGGTCGAGGGCAGAGGGCAGAGGTGAGACGGTCTGGGGTGGCCAGGAGCCCCCCACTGTCCCTTCCGTTATTCCCCTCGCACCCCAGGAGCTGTGCCCACCCTGCCCCTACTAGGCGTAGTGTCTGCTCCTCCACCTGAGTCGCCCGTTCTGGCTCCTTCTCTGCGTGGTTCATGGTGACAGAGCCCCCAGCCAAAGCCTATAGGACTAGAGTCTTCCCCAGCCTCCTGCCCCTCCCTCCTGCACCCTTGGGCTCCGGCGGGCTGTCCCCCACTCCTGGGGATGTTTCCAAAGCACACACCTGACCCCTTCGCGGTCCCCGTAAAACTATTCAGCAGCCCCCACTGTCCAGCGCAGCTCATCTCCACGGGGGCGCACGTCACAACCCCCTGGGGGGCCTTAATGTACACTGACGCCTGCTCGCAGCCAGGGATTTGACCGCATTCAGCTAGGGCAGCCCGGGCATTGGCGTGTTTCTTGAAGCCCCACAGGTGGTTCTAAAGTGCAGGTAGGAGGGAGAACTCCTGGCCCAAGATCCTTCTGGGGGCCTGCAAGGCCCTGCTTGTCCTTCCTGCCATCCCTCAGGGGGATGACTGTCTCCCCCAAGAATGTTCTTTCATCATCTTGTTATCCCCTGTGCTCAACTGGATGCCTGGTATATAGTAGGTGCTCACAAATGTGTTGCCGAATGAGTGAGTGAGTGAACGAGTGAGTGAGTGAGCCAATCCCTGCTTTGCCAGGGATGACTGTTAGTCATCCTCCTGGACAAATCACTTTTCCTGAGTCCCACTTTCCCCATCTTTAAAATATCCCTGTGGTCCTGCCTCCAGACTGCAAATCACCCTACACAGTTTTCAAGCTACCACCATGAGGGTTGTGGGGTGTGGACGCAGTCATGCCGGCCGAGCCTGTGTTCCCAGGGCTGCTAGGTGGCCTCCAGGGACAGCCAGCTCTGGTCAGTTAAGGCCAGAAGGGGAAAGACTCCTGTTTCTGGGAGCTGGAGCAGAAAGAGCAAGGGTTCTGGGGGCAGGCAGTCCTGGGTTCCAGTCTCTGCCCCAGTCTCTCTGACTGTATGACTTTGAGCAACCACTAAATGTCTCTGAGCCTTGATTTATCCATCCATAAAATGGGGCCGTAATACCCACCCCAGGGTTATTAGGTGTATTATATGCAATCATGTTCCCCTGAAATCCACCCTTGATGTGGAAAGTGCTAATAATTAAGAGCCTCCACTCTCGCTGCCCAAGGTGCAGAGGGTTGGAGCACACACTTGGGTGTGGAGTCCCTGGCCTGCCCCTTTGCCTCACATATGTCTGTGACCCCGGTTCTTCGTAAATGCCTTCCAGAAGGAAGGGAAGAGCCAGAAGGGTAGGGCGAGGGGGCCTATGGACCATATTAAAAGGCGATTTTCTTCTGTAAAATCCAGCCCAGTGGAATCCCAGGACTAAAGGAGCCAGTGGCTGGGCCCCAGACCCTGCCCCACCTTCCGCGCCCAGATGTTGCACCCTGTCTCCCTCGGTCCCCTGCTCACCACCCTCGCGCAGGGCGCCCCAGCCCGTGATCCAGCAGTGCAGGCCCGGCTCGAAGAAGTGGGAGCGCGCGGGCAGGCAGACGGGGCGCACAGCGGCCGAGCGCACCACGGGGTGGTCGAGCTGCAGCAGCGCCACGTCGTAGTCGTGGCTGTCCTCCTCGTGGTACGGGTGCAGGAGCAGGCGGCTCACCTTGAAGGACACCTCGCCAGGCCAGCGCGAGCTCTGCCACACCTTGCCCAGGAACACGGTCCACAGTGCTGGGGACGCCATGCTAGGGGCAGGGACGGGAGGAAGGTGTCCTGCTGCGTGGCTGCCTCTGCCCATCCAGGGCCCCTCACCATGGCCTGGGACACTGTCCTCCGCACCCACCCACCCCTCCCCCCGAAGGCCGCCACAGCTCGGGCACAGTGTGCAGCGTCCGCACTGGAGGCCGCCTGCCTGGGTCCAACCCCAGCTTCATCGCGCCCTAGATACACACGTGTGCCTCTCTAGGCCTCTGTCTCTGCATCTGCAAAATGGGAGTAGCATTTTCTACTCATGTTTTTGGGAATAAAACCATGTAAAAAATTTAGCACAGTGCCAGGCCCGGACAAATATTTCTCTTTTTTTTCCTGTGTGCTTTACAGACTGGGGCTGTCTGAGCTCTCTCGTGGGGAGGGGTGGGAGTTGAGTGTGCGGGGGCCAGGAGGGATCCGCAGCCTGGATGCCAGGTCCGCCCGCGGCCTTGAGGCCTTTCTTTACCTGAGGGGGGGGGAGCCGGGGATGGGTTAAAGAGAGCAGGTGGTCAGAGCACTCTGGCCCCTGGCAGGGGGCGGGAAAGGGAGCTGGCCTCTGCTAGGGGTGGGCTCTGGAGCTGGGACTGGCTAGGGGTGGGGGGAGGTTTCAGCCCACCAGGTGGGCGGGGAAGATGGCCATGGGGCTGGATGAGATGTTCCCTGGGGGGTTTCCTGGCCCTGCCCACCGCGCCCTGTCGGCTGAGTCACAGCTGGGGGGAGCGTGGCTCATGACCAGGCCGGGCAATTCTGTCCTTTACTGCATCCCCAGCGTCTAGCACAGCCCCTCGCACGTAGCAGGAGCACAACAGATATCGCTGAATGCATGAATGGGTAAATGAATGAATGAATCACTGACCCAAGTTAAAGTAAGATACCAAAATTAGGTTGCAGACAGGTTGGGCAACGTGTCCAGGAACACGGTGCATTCGTGGTGGAGCCAGGACTAGAACCCCTTGCCCCGGCAGCCAGGCTGGGGGCTCTTCACCCCCATCCCTCTGTGAAGAGCTCGGATTCCCTGCACCTCCCGCTCGGCCTTCCCTGCCCGCATCCCACCGTCTCACCTGTCCTCCTGGAAGCAGTGGGCAGCCGTTATCACCCAGCGGTCGGCGATGAGGGCCCCCCCACAGATGTGTCGACCCCGAGCCTGGAGGCTGGCCTGCCACGGCCACTCACCCTCGGAGGACACAGCCCCGCCCACGATGCGGTTGGAGGGGCCCTGGAGGCCACAGTCTGGGGGGGCAGGGTGGACAGAGGAGGTGGGGAAAGGCCCATGAGACGGACAGAGGCAGAGGAGGAGCAAAGGAAAGAGATGGAGACAGACAGGGAAAGAGAGGGGCAGAGGCCAGGACAAGGAGACTGACACCAACGTGAGATTTCCCGCCGTGGCTCCTCCTCCCCCCACCCCCAGCGTGGCGCGGGGCAGCTGGTGCCTCACCACAGTGCTGCTCATCAGAGCCGTCCCTGCAGTCGGGCCGCCCGTCACACCGCGGGTTGGGCTTCTTCACGCAGCTCCCGTCCCCACACTGGAAGGTGAATGTCCCGCAGGGCACCCCTGGGGTGGAGGGGTGCAGGGCACAGAAGGTGGGTCTCTGAGCCCCAAGGAAAGATGGAGCCAGAAGAGCCCAGGAGGTGACTGGGGAGGGGTCTCTTGATCACACTGAAGGGTCCCCCTGAATCTCTTTTAGGGTCTCCTAAAAGGCCATGCCCCCCACTGTCCTCTACACTCAAAACAGGTGTGTTGAGAGTGAGGCTGTGTCTCCCCTCTCAGCCTGGGGCTCCTGACACCGTCACACTAAGGCTGCCCCCTCAGCTTGGCAGTGCCCCCGGCCCCCTTGGTGCCCACCTTCTCCCTGCTCTCACCAGCCTGGTCTTTGCCTGGCGTCCTTCCCTCCTGCCTATTTACACTTTAGCCCCGTCAAGGCCCAGTGAAAAAGCCTGCCTCCTCTATCAGCCTCCCTGCCCCCAACCTTCCCACACTACTGGACGTGATGTCCAGACGCTTTGGCTCTGGAGAGTCTCCCATGATATCTTCCTAATAACAGACCCCCCCGGAGGGTGGGGACCCCATCTCTGGTGTCTATTCCCACTTCCTCACCCCGCCTTGCCTATCCCTGGGTAGTCTGCAAGTATTGGTCAGCTGGAAGGATGGGTGGGCGGATGCATAGAACAACGGACCCAGGCAGAAGGTTGGGCAGACCAAGCAATGGTGGATGGATGGTCCAGCAGGGAGGCTGACAAGCAGCTGGAAGGATGGATAAATGACTGGGTGAAAGGACCAGTGGATAAACAGGTGGCTGGGAGGTTAGTGCATGGCTGGACGGATGGATGGATGAACGATGAACAGACGGGGAGTTGGGCAAACCAGCACACGGGTAGAGGGACAGTTCAGTGGCTATGGAGCCTGGTGACTGGCCAGGTCAGTGGAAGGATGGACGAAGGAGTGGACGTATGGACCAGTGGAGACAGGGTGATCGGACCAGAAGATGGACCGACGGAGGGATGGGCACACAGGCGCAGGCACGGGGGTGTGGTGGGAGTTTGCGTGAGAGGCAGAAACCCCTGCAGAAGCACGCAGCAGCCGGACTCCGGCCGGGCCGCCCTACCTTCCCGGCACTGCTCCTCGTCGCTGCCATTGAGACAGTCAGGCCGCCCGTCACAGACCCGGGACAGGGAGATGCACGTGCTGTCCTCTTGGCACTGGAATGTGGCCCTGCACACTGTGTGGGGACACGGAGGAGGGGGTGGGAGGAAGCCGGAGGAATCGGAGGGACGTGGCCATGCCCGTACAGGGCGCGCTGTACAGCGCGTCACCAGTCACGGCGCTCTCCCAGCCGCTTCACACCTGCGTGTCGCAGCAACCCTGCGGGGCACCCCGTTTCATTGGTGGACACACAGATGAAGTGACTTTTCCAAGGTGGCTCGGCCGAGCCAGAACTTGGAGCCAGGTGTTGAGTTTCCACACGCGAGGCGCCCCCTCCAGCACCGCGGCAGGATCCCCGGCAGGCACGTCTCTCCCTCCCGCGTCTCTTCCCACGTATTTAAAACTTTGTCGGGGCAAGGAAGGGGCTGTCTCCTGCCTGGGTGGTGGCTCTAGGGGCCAGAAGCCGGGGTTCAGAGGGTTCTGAGGGTTCTGAGCCCCTTCTCCCCGGGCTGGGCAGTGTCGAGAGCAGCTCCAGTAAGAGCTGAGCCCCTGGAGTGGAGGGGGCCAGGCCCCATTCAAGGCGGGAGCGAAAGGACTCTCCCTCCTTGGCTGCCCAGGGCCTGCGCATCCCTGCCTGACAGCCGTCCCCTTCCCTCACCCACTCCGCTCCTTCTTGGAGGGCTTCCGGGACAGAAGGCAGGGGGTAGCCTGGTGGGGAGAAGCCCTGAGCTGGGAGCCGGGAGACCTGGGTCCCCCCTTGTCCCTGCCACTGCCCCGTGGGGCAGTCCTGGCAGGGCCACTTTCCCGCTCTGTGCTTCCTCGTGCCGTCTCCGCACAGCGAGAGACCCCCGCTTCCTGGGCGCTGACAGCGGGGCCTGCATGTGGGGGCGGGGCTCTGCTCGGCAGGGAAGGTGGGGAGGGGCAGGGCCGGGTGGGCCGCTCACCACAGTTTCTCTCGTCCAGGCCATTGGGGCAGTCCTTGACCCCATCACAGGCGGGGACACAGAGTCCATTCACGGAGCAGAGGAACTCTCCGGGGCAAGCTAGGAAACCACAGGAGACGGTGGGGACAAGGAGGGCGCCATTGGGACACGCATAATTGTGAAAACACACGAAGAAGCATGTGCACCTGTGTGCTCACACATGCGTGATCAGGTACCCAGAGACACCTGTCTCTGGGCACCCGTGTACACAGTCCACACGCAGACATACATGTTCAGACACAGGCACAACACATACACGGCTACATATGAATGTGTATACCTGCGAGCCCATGTGACTGCTTGCACACGTGGGCACACACAAAGCTGCCTGTGTTTGTGCACACACATGCACACGCACATTCATGCTCACACATGCACACATGCTCCCTCTCACTCCTTTCGTCCAGCCCCATAAGCAGCTGCCCACAGGCCCCTTGGTTCCGGGCATGGCGAGAGGCAGGGAGACACTGCGGGGCTCGGGGGCGCCCAGCCAGCCCTACTCACGGTCCGACTGGTTGTACAGGCCGTAGTGCACCTGCACGCCGGGCCCCGTCAGGGAGATCTGGGAGGTGAAGTTGATGGTGATGCCGGCCGTGGCCACCACGGGGATCCTCTCGGCGTAGGGCTGCAGGGTGCGCAGGCCACACAGCCTGGGGGTGATCAGAGACGACTCAGGGCCATGCTGGCTCATCTCCCAGCGGAAGGGAAGGCACAGCCCAGGTGCTTGTGCACAGGCGGGGCAAGGACAGGGCAGCCAGAGGGGAACGGGGATCTGCAACCTCACCCGCACCTCCTGTCTTCATTTCTCCCTTGAGTAACTGCTCACCCCTCACCCCCAGAGTTATCTTCTAGAAAGCAGCCTAGCTACGTTACTTTTCTGCTCAAAAACCTTCAATGGCTCCCTATTGCCTGTGGGATAACATCCAAAGTCTGGATTCTACTCCTAGTCCTCTAGGAAACTGTGAGATTCTAGCAGGTCAGGGGCCTTCTCTGAACCTCACTTTTCTCTTATATAAAACAGGGAAAATTATTATTTCTGTTGACCTTGGATATGACAAAAGGCTTCAATGCATCGGCAGTGTCTTTGGCCCACTCTGTAGACAGGAGAGGTCATTCTCCTTGTGCTCGGTGTGGGATGAGGGGCAGCAGCACTCCTCATTCAGACGCTGTCCCTCCTGCTGAGACACCGCCACAGCCCTGGTGGTCTCCCTGGGACCCTCTGGGCTTGAGGGAAGGACCTTCTCCCAGGACCAGTAGCATCTTCTCCATGCATGGCCACACCGGGGTGGCACCCCCCACTCCAGCCACGAGAGCACCCTCATATCCCTGCTGGACAACAGCTCCTCCCTAAGAAGATGCTCTTGTCCAAACAGAGCAGGTGGGAGAACCTCCACAGAGAGGCAGACTGCCTCTCACATCCAGAGAACAGTTAGGAGCCATTCCGTCTCTGGGTGGGGGTACGGGGGCTCCTCCCACAGAGTATCTGGGTGCACCTCACCCACAGAGCAGGTGGGCTTGCCTTCACGGTGGGACCCTCCCTACACAGCAGCTGAGGGTTCCCTTCCACCCCAGGTGGGACACCCTTGCAGAACAGATGGGGACAGCTCCATCAGCTCGTAGGAATGCCCCCCACAGGGCAGGGAGTACCCCCACAGAGCAAATAGGAACGCCGTAGCAGATGGGGAACACACCCAGCACACCGTCGGAAAGATCTCCAGAGAGAGTGAAAATGCCGCAGCAGAGAAAGTGGAAGGAAGCCAAGACAGCAGGCGGAATGCCCCAGAAGCCTGGTGGAAACATCACACTACAGGTGTAGCACCCCACAAGGCAGGGAACCTAATTCCCAGGGCACACGTGCTTGCTCAGAACGTCTAGAACACGGCAAGCACTTAACAGGTCGATCGGTTAGTCAATCAATTAGTCAATGAGCAACTGAGGATGAGTTGAGGTGGTTTTGACATCCCGAGCGGGGGCTGGGGCTGGGCCTCTGGTCTGGCGCCTCCCTCATCGGCGGCAGCATCGCGAGACCTCATTGCACAGGGGCGGTTAGGTTCCACCAGCGAGGGAGGAATCGCTGTCATCGCACTTTACAGATGAGGTTCATGAGGGCAAGAGCTGAGGGGGCGCAAGAGTCTGGCCTCAGGATGCAGGAGAACTCGCCCAGCCCGCTCGGCGGGGGACAGCCCCATTCACACTGCAACGGGGGATCCCGGTCCGAGCCCCTCACATCCCACGTGTGCCCCAGGGCCTGGCCTGGACTCCCGCCTCCCCGCAGGTCTGTCTGGCCATGGTGACTATGTTTGTGTCCTAACGCCAACCAGCGGTTTTCAAAGTGCAGTCCAGGGACCCCTGGGGTCCAAAGCTCACTGTCCTAGTAATGCTCAGATGTCATTTGCCTTTTTTGCCCTCACTGTCTCACAAGGTTACCGTGGAGTGTTCCAGAGGCTACATGATGCGTGATATTGTGACCCAGCGAATTCCACATTCACAGGTCCAGCTGTGACCTGTTAAGCCAGGTCTCAAAGAAATTTACGAAAATGTAAAACAACAGTACCCTTGTCACTAAATGGTTTTAGTTTCGGAAAATGTAAATAATTTTCATAGAATGTTATTTATGTTACAATGTAATGGGCTTATTATTATGTTAAAGGAATTAATAAATATTTTTAAATTCTCACAGTTTTAAACAAACAAAATCCCAAGAAATAAAATAATCAAAGTTGCAAGGAGAAAAACAAAAACCAAGAAATAAATTTTCCCAGTTTTAACTTCTAATACTGCAAATACAGATATATAACCTGTATAAGCAAAAACTCTTTAAGGTGCTGAATAATTTCAACGAGACCTGAGACAGAACATTTGGAGAACCCCTGCCCCAGGCCGGGATTCCCACAGCCCCACACGGGCCCAGGTGGACCGAGCCACCACCAGGGGGTGCCCCTGAGCAAGCCTGGCCCTTCGTGCCCTTTAAAACTAAGCAAGTGTGGGTTTTGTTGTTCCTTTGAAGTTATTGTGGATCCTTTTCCTCTAAGAATAGCTCCAGGAAGTGGGGGTGGGAGGGACGGGGCTCAGGCTGGGAAATTGGGAAGTGCTGGGCCGGGGCCATGAGGAGTCAGTGAATCCCTAACAAACTTGAGGTTCAGGGACCTGAGGGTGGGGGTGTCCCCACACAGTCACAGAAACCGGAGAGCCAGGGAAGGAACCAGAGTCGGTGGAGGGAGGCGAGTGGAACGCTTCGACCCAGCAGAAACTGCATGGGGGCTGCGTAGTCACCCGAGCCCTGGCAGGGATCTCTAAGGCACCAGCACCTGCCGACGGGAGGTTCTCTCTGCTGGGCTACGGGAAGAACACCAGAATCACCCCGCAAGGCTCAACCTCATACCCGGGAACCTGCCCCTGGAGGGCCGGGCAGCGCTTGGTTCCCGCTCTGGAGGCCTGGAGTTCCTGGGGCGAACCTCGCCTTTGGAGGGGCCAGACAGGCATTCAAGGCGGCAGCTGCAATCTAGCGATTGAAGCTGAGTCACTCCACTTAAAGATGATCTGTTTAGTCTATGCAGTGTTAAAAAAATTATGTTTAATTTAGTTTCCAGCTGATTTCACACAATAATCTAGAGTCTTGCTCCTTCTGAAGAATAAGAAGCCCCGAAAACACTGGCTGGAGCTAATCGGGCAGGGCACGGGCGGCCCTGCTTCTCCCCGCCCTCCCTACGCATCCTGCTCTCGGAAGTTCCAGCTGGTCCAGCCCCTTGGCCCATCCGGGTTTCTGGTTCCTGCCGCAGAGCCTTCTGGGGCGTGGGGGTGCACAGTCTCTGGCTCTCCAACTCCTCCCATCCTTCATGTGCTCCCCACAAGCCCCCTCCAAGAAGCACCAGAAGTCTGACAGCTGTGATGCCCACCCACTCATCTCAGCGACAAAGTGCTGAGTGGCTGAAGGCACGTTTTGCATCGCGTGGCCTGCCTTGCTTTCCCACCTCTCTGGATTTGGGGGAGATTTCAGGGACCCTGTCAACCTTCTTGCAGATCAGCAAGTCTACCTGGAGGAATCTGAAAAGTGCTGGATGGATGGACGGATGGATGGGAGGGAGGGAGGAAGGAAAACCGGGTGGGTGGGGGATGAATGCACGCCTGCGTGCCCTTTCCTAAGGACAGGCTGAACGGCAGGAAGGGCCAGAGATGGCAAGCACTGAAGAAAAGAGGAGGACAGCATCTGACGTGGTGGCCAGAGCCCCAGACCTGGCGTCGCAGAGCTGAGTTTGCGGCCCGGCTTTGCTGCAACGACACGCTGTGCGACCTGGCGCACGCGGCTCAACCTCAGTGAGCTTCAGTTTTCACGTTTGTAAAACGGGGCGACCGTGTCTCCCTTGTAGGAGGTTTTAGGCGCACGTAACAAAACGACTGCTTTAAATGCACGGTCCTGACGTCTCAGGCTGTGAGCTCACCTGGGCAGAGCTGGAGCTCCACCTCTGCACGCCAGCCCCAGGACGTCGGCATTTGGCAGTGCCCAGTGAGCGTCTGCGCTACAGGCGGTGCTGGCCACCAAGGGCTCCGGGAGCACAAGGGCCACTGCACGGCCAGGCCAGGCAGCCTGTGGTTCTGCCTGTCCCCTTTGGCAGAGAGTGACTGGAAACGGTTGGGCAGAGCACAAGAGCAGTCACTGACGTCACAGGAGAGGAAGCTGGAGGGAGGCAGGTTCCCGGAAAGGGGGAAGCCTGAGCTGCGGTGGTGCCCAGAGAGTGGCTTCTGTGACGCTGAGCGGCTGGTGGCCGGATCTCATGAGGCCAAGTCCCTCCAGTGCCTGGGAGAAGCTGGGTAGAATTCAGGGAGGTCGGGGTGGGGACAGGCACAAATGGCTCGGAGGAGTGGGGGGGATTGGGCGATGGACCCAAGGGTGCCCAGCCAGTGGAGGGTGCCCGGGCCCTATCCTGGTCACTGTGCAGGCACCTGAGGGTTAAGACGCCCTCCCCTCTAAACCTGAAAATCTCCCCCTGCCCACACCGCTCATGCCTTTGCCACCCACGCAAGCAGATTTCCAACACGCGCTCATTCACAGAATTTCCCAGTGTCTACATGGGATGATCGTTATCACCAGTGGTGACGACTGGAGGAAACCGGCCAGCGCTCATGGCTGGCAGGCCCCACCTCTGCCTTCCCTGCCACACTCAGACATGGGCAGGAGCCTGGAGAGGTCGCGGGGAGAACGCGGTTATCCCCCCGGATCCTTAAAGACAGTCTGAGACAGGGCTGGGACTTTGCAGACTGCTCTTGAACCAGTGGGAGAGCCACAGAAAGTGTCGATTCTCCCGCGAGGATGCCAGCGGATTGGTTGGGAATGCCTTGGCCGCGAGAGCTGACAGCTCGCAGGGGCTGCGCAGGGGCTCTGGGGGAGGAGTCCACACGGTGTGAGCTCGCACTCGCACACAGGCACACTCACTGTGGATGCACGCACAGACGTGCGCTCTGGATCTTGCTGCCTGGGCTCAACTCTGGCTCAACAAGCTGGGTGACTTTGTGCAAATTACTTCGCCTCTCTGTGCCTCAGGTCCCTCACTGGTCTATGAAGGCAGCACAAGCAGCTGCCTCCTCACTGGTTGTTGAGGCTGAAGGAGCCGGCACCGCAAACCCCTTAGCGAGTGCCTGCCCCGCGCGGAGTGAGAGCTGGTTACTAACATAGGGCTCTGTGCTTCTTCCAGGCCAGCACAAGCCAGTGTCCCCACCCATTATCTCATTTAGTCTTCCCGGGGTGGGGGGGGGAGGGATCTCTTTTATACCCATTTTCCAGAGCCACCTGCAGCCAGGAGAGTTAAGTCCTCGCCCAGGCAGGGAGCAGAGCAGCCAGGTTTTGAACCCTGGTCCCTCTGGCTTCGACACTTAGGCTCTTTTCGCCTCACCAGCCTGAGTGGAATGACATTTTGCTAGGAATTAATAAACACAACTTGTTTGGCAGACAACGTCCTCCTGACAAGTTAACAGTAAAAGACTGGGGCCCTGGGCTGGCCTGACCCCCCTGTTTCGCAGACGAGGAAGGGGTGCATGCAGAGCTCCACTCAGAGCCAGACGGCCAGAAATCTCTGAGCACCTTCCAGCCCCCAGGAGGCCGGGGAGGCTCGGAATGGGGTGTGGTGGGACCGCTGGGTCCTGCCAGGCCTCACCCTCCCACCACCTGTCACTTGGCTGCACCCCAAAGTCCATCCCCACCACTTAGAGGCAGAAAAGGCAGGGATGGAGGCCAAGTCCTTAGCCTCTCTAGGCCTGTTTCCCCGCCTGCATCACCCCAGGGCAGCTCACGGAGTCCCTAGCAGCCCAGCCCCAGACCCTTGCCCGACCACTCCCGGCTGCATCAGAGAGGGAGGAGGAGGCTCTCCCCTGGGGAGCATGGTCCTGCTGTTTGTGGCTGGTGATGGGTGCGGGAGAGGCCTTACCTGTGGACCCACCTGGGTGCTACCTACTCCCACCTACTCCCACCTCCATCCCTCCTCTGGGAAATGGGAACGATGCCACTGACCACCCAGGTTGCTGAGCCAGTGACCTGAGTGCCCTGAGCCGAGCTCCTAACTCCTTGCTGCCGTGCCCCTGGCGCTAAGGGTGGCCTCTGGCAGACGGAATTTCCAGGGGAAGGGGTAAGAGGGGGTGTCAGACCCAAGACTGTTCGCTGTCCTTCCTAGGACTCCCCGAGATATCAAATTCAGCTCTGGGCGGGGGGAGGGGGGGCAGGAACACACATTATCATTATTCGCAGAACTGTGAATCATGGGTCAATCTCAGGGTCACCGGTGGTGACGCTGAGGGGTGGGCCCAACCGTCCTCAGCCCAGGCGGGTGGCAAGGGGGCCCCAAGGGAGCTCAGGAAGGACCAGGGCAGCCATGCCGAGAAATGCTCCCCAGGAGCTAAAGGATGCCTTTTGCTGTCCAGAGAGCAGACACCTGAAGTCACACCACCAGCATGTCACCTCCCCAAAGGACAGGCCTAAGTCACACCACCAGCATGTCACTCCCGCAAGAGGACAAGTCTGAAGTCACACCACCAGCATGTCACCCCTCAACAGCACAGGCCTGAGTCGCACCTTGGGTACTTCTCCTTCCTTTTAATCACAGTCCCCGATAAATTGCCAAAGTCCTGCGAAGGAGCAAGCGTCAAGCTCGCGTTGTCAATCCCTGTCGCCTTTTGTCTGGATGATCCGTTTGAACAGGATCAACCCACAGGCAGAGTGTCAGTGCTGGTGAATGGGAGCAGCCCTTGAACCCTCCAGTTTAGCATCTTCCAGTATTGGAATCCTGGATGCTCGAAACCTTGAAGCCAAGAAGCGAAGCATCTTGCACACGAGCATCCAGCCTGTCGCCCCCGTGTGACTTCAGGCCCGTCCTGTTGAGGGGTGACATGCTGCTCTTAGACATGGGATCTCCTCTTGAGATGGTCTCCAGGTGAGCACGGGTCTCCCTGGCTCGGCAATGGCTACTTCGAGACCCCTCCTCTCCCCCAGACCTCTGCCCCCAACAGTGGAGCCACAGGAGGGCCTCCTTCTCCTCTGTGCCTCCCCTCCTGTCCCCCAGACCACCCCCTGTGAGCATTGCCCCCTGCCCCCGCCCCTGCACCCTTCTCTCCCTCTGCGGGTGCTCTCCTCCGTCTTACACGCCCCTTCCTTGACGCTGCCAGGACGCCCCATGGTCTCCCAGCTGCTGGACTCAGTCCTCAGGCTACTGCCCAAACCCCAGCCGCAGCTAACCCTGGGGACGGCTCCTCGCCCTGCCTGGTCCCACCGTCTCCTGCCCACCGGCCTGGAGGGACTCACTGCTTTGTCAGAAACCGAGTTACCAGAGGGACCAAGGGCAGGAGCAGGGACCAGGGTGGGCGCGCCGCAGGGGTGCGGGGACCCAGGGCGTCCCTGATTGCCGCCTTCCCTGCAGAAGCAGCTGGGTGGCACGAGTGGCGTCCGGCTCTGGCTGTGCGGCAGGGAGCCGGGCTAGGGGCACTCGTGTGGGTTTAGGGGCAAGTCTCCCACTTCTCGTTTAAGGATCCGGGTGCTAGACATGGGGTTACAGCACCCAAGGAAACGAGACCATTTGCTCTGACTGGGATCCACATCCAGAGTGTTTGATGAGACCTCTGGGGCTGGGACCAGGGCCCAGACAGGGACAAGATGAAGGGTAATGGGCCCATACCAGCCTGCGCTGCCACTCTGAAGTCTGAGTCTTGGGCTCCCAAGGGGGCAGCTGTGGGGGAGCGAGAGAGAATGGGGGTTCTGGGGGGGTGGGTACCTCCTGTTCTGGATCGTCCACTGGCCCTGGGTACACGGTAAGTCATATTTCTGCCTCCGCAGCGCATAGGCGTCGAACCAGAGGGCCAAGCCGTAGTCCAGAGAGGGCACCTGGGAGGGAGGAGCGGGTCGTTCGGTGGCCTGTGGGATGTGGCCAGCTCGGGGGCCCCACCTCCCCAGACAACGCAGGGAGAGGGAGGCCAACTGACACAGAACCCCTGCTGGGGCTGAAGTCTGTCAGTCGCTCAACAAACAGGCATCGCCTGACCAATAGAGGAAGACCTTGGCCACCCCCTCTACCTGCCCTGGCAGGATTTGGACCCAGGGCTCAGCCTGTGGGGCTTCAGTAGAGGCAGAACACCGCTTCCCTCCCATCCTGGGGTCCCGGAGGCCCGTGGGGCGCTTTGGGCCGAGGGCAGGTGGGCAGGCAGGCTGGGGGCTCACCGTGAAGTGCCAGGAGCAGTGGGTGCTGGGCGAGTAGTAGCTGGGGAAGTACGGGGTGCTGAGGACGCCCTGTGGCTCCAGCCGGCCGTCCAGCGTCAGGTTCACCTCGCAGCCTGGGCCCCGAGAGCAGCCATTACATGGGGTCCCTCGGCCCCGCCCAGGCTGCACCTCCCATCAGGCAGCATAACCCCTCCTCCCCTGCCACCACTACCAGTAAAGCCCAGTGGTTGAGTGTGGCTGTGTGAACTTGAGCCTCAGTTTCCTCATCTGTAAAATGGGCACAATAACAGTACATACCCCATAGGGTAATTGAATGGATTAAATAGATATAAAAAGCTCAAATAGCCTGGCATGTAGTAAGTGCTCAATAAATGTTCATTATTGACATTACAGCACTCAATAGTTTATAAAATGCACTCCCAACTGCACAAGCCTCACTTTCTGGTGGATGGGGGCAGAGAGTTACTCCCTTTTTCAAAGATGAGTTTTGGAGAAGAGGAGTGGCTTAATGGGGTCACACAGAGGGAGGTCGAGAGCTCAAAGGGTAAGGAGCAAGAGCGTCCTCTGCTGCGCCGGCCATTTCTCTACATGGCCAAGGGCCCTAAAGCCCTCGTTCCCTCCCCTAGGGCCTGTGTCAGGGACTCCCCAGAGAACCCAGCCATCTCTGGCACCTCCTTAGCACAGCAGCAGGGCCGGCTGGGGGGCCGGGTCACCACTGGAGACGTTGGGGCGACCCGGGAGAGAGAGGGGACATGGAGCAGGAGGGAGCAGAGTGGGAGGTGTTGGGGAGAAGCTACATGCCATCCTCCCTTCCTGCCCAGAGGCGGGCAACCCGAAGGGCAGGGTGGGCTTCCTGGGAAAGGGGGAGGGGAGGGAGACCAGGAAGCAGGAGGAGGGCAGGGCAGGGCTGGGAAAGGCAACAATAGGGACAGCCTCGGGGGTCCCTGCCAGGCCAGTGGCCTTGGCCTTGCAGTGCGTGCCACTGCCCCTCCCCGGGCGCCCCGCACCCTCAGCCCTGGCAGTGAGAGGACTGACTGTCTGGGGCCGGATGGAGGCCTCGGTTCTGCTGCAAGCAGACATTGGCAGCTCAGCCAGCCCTGGGTGCAGAGGAGGGACAGGTCCAGGGGCAGGGAGGGGAGGGGGGAGGACAGACTAGCACAGGAAGGAGAAAACCGGAAGATGACGGGAGAGCAAGGGCAGTGATTGCTGAGGGGAGATGAGAGAGGAGGAGCCCGGGGAAGGGCA
Organism: Avahi laniger; assembly: GCA_963575035.1. Taxonomy (NCBI): domain Eukaryota; kingdom Metazoa; phylum Chordata; class Mammalia; order Primates; family Indriidae; genus Avahi; species Avahi laniger. The sequence goes on along the minus strand of CAUYSK010056689.1, from coordinate 6,467 downwards.
GGGGGTGAAGGAGAAGGTGGAAATGAGTAAGAACAGCGGAAGGAAGAGGGCCAGGGTGCTGGGTGGAGAGCAGAGGAGCTTCCAGAACCTTCCCCCGGCTAGGGCAGAGAAGGTGAAGGCCATGCCCCGGGGAGGGCCCTGGGTTTCTGCACTGCCCCTCCCCTGCCCCAGGGACCCGACCCCTCACCCTGGAAGGCCACGGGCTGCACGGAGAGCGCGAAGGGGTCGTAGTAGCTGTGCAGGCCCTTCTTCCAGACCACCGCCATGGCGGCGCCCGACGCCAGGACCTCCACCACGGGCTCCTGGCGGCTGCAGCCGTAGACCCTGCAGAACAGAGAAGGGTGGCGAGGGCGGGCCTGGGACTGGGAGGGAGTGCCAGGGCGGGGGCGGAGTGGCCGCGGGAGGGACAGAGGAGGTAGACGGCAGTCTGTGCCCCTGGGTTCTGGGTCTGCGTCTGCTCCCAGCCCACTGTGTGTCCCGGCAGGTGTCTGCCCCTCTCTGGCCCCAGGGAACTGACCGGAGGCCCTCCAAGGGCCAGTCCGCTCCCCAGGTGAAAGAGGCCGGGAGGTTGCCCAGGCGTCTGGAGCTTACAAGTCAATTACGGCGTCTGCCTGCGGTCCCACAGCACCCCCATCTACACCCCCTCGGAATCGCCTGTGTCCCCGAGTGCTCCTGGTGGGGGGACCAGACTGGCACCTGCAGGGACCGCCCCTCTGGCTGCCCACACCCCGACTCCTGGCCTCGTTCGAGGCTGGGACAGGGAGAAAGCAGGTGTGCTGTCTGGTGACCCCCGGAGTGCCCCAAGAATCTACCCACATGGTTAAAGTCAGGCGAGGGTCCCACCTGCTCCATCTTTCCATCCCCAGGGACCCCCACCCCCAATCCCCAGCATGTCTCTGCGGTGCAAGTTTGAGGACCCCCAGTCTTGTCCGACCAGTCATTTCAGACCTTTTCCGAGGGTCCATGACGAGTGAGCTTCCAGGTGCCACAGTGAGCAGGGGCCGAGCCTGGCGGCCAGGTCCTCTCCCCAATGGCACACTCTCGGGGCACTCAGAGAAGCCCAGGGGAAGCCCCTGAGCGTCCCCATCCTCCCCAGACTTGGATGTCAGAGGTGTCTGGCTTCTCTGCACTTCCCAGAGCCCTCCAGGAACTCAGCCCACGCACACCCCAGATTGAGGTCACCACACAGCAGGGCAGCAGGAGGGTGCAGATGAGCACAGCGGCCCTGGGGGAGGGGAAGGGAGCCCTTGATCTGAACACTCAGGTCCCACCCCCGTCTGCCTGGAAGCTGAGCATGGCCCTAGTGAGACAGAAGAGACACCGGCCTGGCGCCTGGCACAAGGTAAGTGCTCATTAAACAATCTCAGAGAGCTGCTGCCCCACATATCTCCCGACTGACCTCCTACACAGCCTTGGAGGCCAACACGCGCCCCCCGCCCTGTGGGGGGTGACCAGGTTCCTGGAGGCCAAGGCCATTTCCAGTCCCTCCTCCCTACCCCCTACCACCTGCCCTCAGATTCTGGTCACTTCTGCACTCCACACCAGGCTCCTGCCCTAAAGCCCTAATCCTCTGCTCAAGAACTTTCAGTAGCTCACCACTTACCAAACACCAAGGTCCAAATTGCTCCTGGCACTCAATGCCCTCTGTGGCCCAGTCCCGAGTAGACTACGTACAGTGACAGAACGATGGCTAGCATTTACTGGGCACTCACTGTGTGTGAAGAGCGTGGCACAGAGAGTCTGAATTGAATCCTCCCATAACCCTCCAAGGTAAGCATGATTATATACCCATTTTACAGGTAAGAAAAGTGAGGCTTAGAGAGGCAACGTAACTTGACTTAGGGCACACAGATAGGAAGCAGCAGAAGAGGTTGGAAGTCCAGGCTGCTGCCAAACTCTGAAACATTCCAATAAACCATGTTGCCTCCCAGAGCTGACCTTAGGGTCATCTAGAACAACTACTTTGTTACAGACGGGAAAACTGAGGCTCAGAGAGGGGAAGGGGACTGCCCAGAGTACACGGCCATTGCCAGCCTCCTCTCCCCATACCCCCAGGCCAGCCGTCCTGTCTCCCAGCTATCCAGGCCCAGGGTCACACAGCCCCGTCTCAGAATTCTGGGTGTGATCTTTGACCCCCACATCACCCACCCCCTTTCCGATCCTCCCCCAACCACCTTGCCAGGGACTCACGAGGTGATGAGCCTCGTCTCCAGGGGCCCGGCTGCGTCGTACATGGCCAGTCGGTCCCGGCACTCGGCCAGCGTCCACTCGAGCCGGAGTTTCAGCATGAGATCCTCGGGGCCCTGCAGGTGCCACAGGCAGCTGGAGGCCAGTTGGTCGGGACCCTTCAGCCGGAGGACCTGGCCCGCGCCCACGTAGCTGTAGCGGTAACAGCCTGGAGCGGGGAGAGGGGCAGAGCCCCTGACTCCTGTGAGCCGGAAGGAGAGGTCCTCCCGGGCTGGGGTAGGTAGGGCGGGAGAGGAGCCCGAGGGGGACTGGCCAGACTGCTCTGCCAGTCTCCCTCCTTCCCTGCTGCCTCCCCTCCCAGCCTCCTCTTTGGGGCATTCATTCACTGCTTCACTCATTCATTCACTGAAAACACCCATGCCGGGCGAGTGCCCTGATAAAGGTCCAGTTGCTGTCGGGAGTGCCGAGAACAGCGGGGACAGACCCGGAGACAGGCGGTAAGGGTGCACCCCCGGCCTGTGGCTCGGGGGCATCCTGGGGTCACGGGGTGAGCAAGACTCCGGCGAGCACAGGACACGTGTGGCAAGAGGACAAGCTGGAGACGGGAGGGCAGAGCCCAGACCACACCCGGGCGGCGCTGCTTTCTCCTGCGGCCACAGGGAGCCGTGGGAGGTCAGGCAGGGCTGCCACGTGGTCTGGCTGGGATCGCAGACTCCTCTGGCTCCGGGAGCAACCCTGGGGAGCTGGGAGCAGCGAGGCGACCGACCGTGCGACGAACAAGGAGAGAAGGAATAAGGCTCTCGCTTCCGGGGGAGAGAAGGACGTGCACCCAGGAGGGGTCTGGGAGGCAGCCCTGGGGGAGCACGAGCCTTGAGCTAATGATGATGCCACCGTGAGAAGGAAACAGGCCTTACCGAGCACTTGCCACGTGCCCGCACCGAGCCCAGCGCGCCACACTCGGCACCTCCCAAATGCTCATGACGGCTCCGTCATGGTGCCCATTTTAGCCGCCTGGGCTGGGCAGACCTGGGTTCACCTAACCACCACCTCATCTCTCCTGGGCCTTGGAATGGGGGCAGTAACACCACCCCTGCATAAGGCTTGGGGGTGACGCGTGTTCAGCGCTCGGCACAGCGTGGGGCCCCGCGCGGTGGGGGCTCATCGGGTAGTGCCTGTAGGGAGGGAGCAGGTGGGGCTGGGGAGAGTCCTGTGACCTGTCACCTGCAGCTGGCCCGTCTCATGGCTGCCTCGCCTGATGCCACCTTCTCGTCACCCCCACCCCACCCCACACACCGGGGAGTCTCCTCCCGCATCTACTCCCCCCGCTTCGATGCTAGAACTTGCGAAGCAGAGCACCCACGTCACCCGTTCCTTCACTCACAGCAGTCGCTGAGCAGCGACTGCGCGTTTGGTCTGGGCACCGGGTCCCTGTCCTCTCCCGCGGAGCCACAGCATCTCATTTAAACTTCCCCACACGCCTGTCGAGCAGGGAGGTTGGGTGTTTTGAGGGGAAGAAGTAGGGATTTAGGATTGAACCCGGATGTGGGAGGCAGCCTGGTGACTCCAACTTATAAGACCTGAGTTTTCAGTGTATTTCCTCTGCTTTAAAAGTCTTCCTCGGAAGGTCACAGACAAGCAAAGGCCCCTCTGTCAGCTCGGTCAACCTGCTGCAGGAACAGCCATCTGCTGGGCCCCAGCGGTGGGCAAAGGGGAGGAAACTGGAGAGGAGGGGACAGATGGGGCAGCACCTTCACCACCCCACGCCACCACTCCTCGGCTGTGTGACTCTGGGCCAGTGGCCTAGCCACTCTGAGTTCTGTAAAGCAGATGCAATAATAATCCATGTCCCATCTCCTTCTCAGGGTGTTCTGAAGGCCAAGAAGGCAACGGAGGTGAGCATGCTTCGCTCTGGTGCTGTGGCCTGTGGTCCAGCTCACCCCTGGCCCCTGGCCGCCCCGACTGCAGCGGGGAGCCGACCTCCCCAGGGAGAGACCCCTGACATCCACCTGGGGCAGGGACAGGGCCTCTGATATCTGCCTCCACCAGCGGCTAGGGCAAGGGGCCTGGCTGCTCCCCGGGTGTTTGTGTTCTTTAAGTTTGTTCCAAGCTGATGCTTTGCTCTTGCTACTTTAATAATTCGTTTCCTTGAGGCTAATTAAGTGGAGAAGTATGTTTTGACCTCTGTTGTTAATCGGAAACACGTTTTGGGAACCTGGTGCCTCTGGTCATCGGGCGAGAGTAAGGAGCTTGCCTGGTCCGTTCTCCTTTCCTGGCCTCTACGCAAGCTGCTCCAACCTGACAAATTCCTACCTATCCTCCATGCCTGAGTCTTACGCTGCCTCCAGGAAGTCTTCCTGGATGCTCCAGTCAGGAGCAACTCCTTTCTCCTGGGCTCCCAATGTCCTGTGTTGTGTCCCTAAGGGAATGAATGCTCCTTCCGCTGCTTCGAATCGCAGCCCGCAGCGCCCATCTGTGGCCCCAGGACAGAGCGATTCCCTCTTTCCACTGCCTCTGGGGCATCTTTCTCACAAGGGCACGTGGAGTTATAAGAATCTGTTTATGTGTCTGTCTCCTTCATGGGGCTTGGAGCTTCACAGGACACAGTCACCCTGATGTCCTCAGCGCAGGCACGGGCCTGCCATGGAGGAAGTGGTGCTCAAAACATCTACTTAAAGGCTCTGAATTGTCATCTCCACCCCTGAGACTCTGCTGCTGGAGGGCAGGGCTCTGGACTCGCGCTGAACCACACACGGATAGTGACAGAGCAACCGCCAGAAACACAGGGACACGGGGTGCAGACACACAGCGCAGACACACAGCGCAGGCGAGGGTAACACGCATACCCTTGCGGGGCGCACTCACACGTGGGCAAGGGTGCACACATGGGCGCAGCGCAGGTACCGATTCCTCAGGAGGTCCAGCCGGGTGGCGGTGGCTCGCTGCCCTAACTGGGTACCCGCCCCTCCTCTCCGGTTCCCGCCCCTTCGTCCCCGACTGGGGCCCAGCAGATGGCCGGCCCTGGGGGCAGCCTGCAGGCTGACCAAGCTGACAGAGGGGCTTCTGCTGCTCTGTGACCTTCCGGAGAAGATGTTTTAAAGCAGAGAAAATAGAAAGGGTTTTCACTTGCAAAAGCTGTGTGCTTGGGAGGTTAAGGCACGCGCAGAGCCAGGCTGGGCGGAGGGCAGAGCTCAGAGGCGTTGCTTGCTTGTATTCACTATCAAGCCAGTGTTTCTCCGGGTTCTCACCCAAACCCCAGCCCCATCTCCTGGGGCTACAAATTAAAATGCAGATTCCCAAGGCGAGTGGGGTTCTGCATTGTAACTTACTTTCCGGGGTTCCTGGGAGCCTCAGAGCTTGAGAACCACTGCTATAAACCGAGAGTAGGGGAAAGGCATGCAGTTATTAAAGCCATCCCCCCAAAACTTATTCAAAACTTGGAAATAAAGCAAGACTGCTGTACTGAGAGCCATTTCAACGCCACGCTGGAGCAGGGGTTCTCGATGTGGTGCCCCATGGGGTCCCTGAGACCCTTTCAGGGGCACCTCAAGGTCAAAGCTATCGTCACCGTGATATTAAGGGATGATAGTGTTTGTCTTTCGTGCACAGTGGCGTTCCCAAGGCCCTGTGGCCTGTGGCATGAGAACAGACTGAGCAGAAGCAGATGTGAGCATCCAGCTGTCTGCCAGGCACCAGAGATCCACAAAAATGTACCACGGTGCCAGTCTTCAAAAGAAATTTTTATTTTTGGAAAATAGTTATTTTTTTATAAAAATATGTTAATATGGAAAGGTTTATTATTGTTTTAAAAATAGATAAAAATGAATTAATAAATTTTAATTCAGTTCATTAATAATTTATTTAATTATTTATTGGTTTTTAAATTTTGCTGTTTTAATTTCTATGGTAAATACTGACACCTACAATTCACATAAAACCTCTTCGGGAGTCCTCAAAAATTTCTAAAAGTAGGCCGGGCGCGGTGGCTCACGCCTGTAATCCTAGCTCTCTGGGAGGCTGAGGCGGGCGGATTGTTTGAGCTCAGGAGTTTGAGACCAGCCTGAGCAAGAGTGAGACCCCATCTCTACCAAAAATAGAAAGAAATTAATTGGACAGCTAAAAATATATAGAAAAAATTAGCCGGGCATGGTGGCGCATGCCTGTAGTCCCAGCTACTCGGGAGGCTAAGTCAGTAGGATCGCTTGAGCCCAGGAGTGTGAGGTTGCTGTGAGCTAGGCTGACGCCACGGCACTCACTCTAGCCAGGGCAACAGAGTGAGACTC
>CAUYSK010056688.1:0-12018 GCA_963575035.1 Avahi laniger | reverse complement strand
CTAGCTCATAGCAGCCTAAACTCCTGGGCTCAAGTGATCCTCCTGCCTCAGCCTCCCCAGTAGCTGGGACTACAGGTGCACGCCACTGTAACTGGCTAATTTTTTTTTTCTATTTTTAATTGCCCGGCTAATTTTTTCTTTTTCTTTTTTTTTTTTTTAAGTAGAAACAGGGTCTTGCTCTTGCTCAGGCTGGTCTCAAATTCCTGACCTGAAGCAATCCTCGTGCCTCAGCCTCCCAGAGTGCTAGGATTACAGACGTGAGCCACCGCGCCTGGCCAACTCAGAAGTTAATGGTTATACTGTAGGGCTCATATGTTCACTTTGAAGATTATTGAATGTTACCCGATTCTTTTTTTAGTTAATGTTTAATAAAGGATCTGGGGATTTCCTCATCTGTAAAGCAAGGAATTTTGACTGTCATTGATTCAGAATAGGAGCACGTTACACATGAGAGTGATGTGGGGGAAAAAGAAAGAAGGTTGAGAACCTTTGGAATACAAAGGTCCATAAACTTTTTCTGTGAAGGGCCAAATAGTAAATATTTTAGGCTTTGTAGGGCATGTGGTTTCTGCTGCAACTACTGAACAGAAAGTTGCAGCTTGAAAGCAGCCATAGGCAATATGTGATTGAATTGGCACAGCTGAGTTCTGTTAAAAGCTCATTTACATAAATGGGCAGTAGCTAAATTTGGGTAGAAAAATGGGTGGCCGGCCCTAGTTGGCCTATGGGCTGTAATTGTCTTGTACCAGACAATTGCTACGTACCCTGTTCCAAGCTGATAGTCTATACGGTCTCAAATCCAAGTTTAGGTTTCTGGAAAAGAAGAGGAAATAATAAGAATGGTAAGTAGAATACTTACATTAATTATAGCTAATATAATTGCTGCATGATAGAAAATTATAGAAATCACAGTAGATACCTTTGATCTTACTGGTAAGAATAATTGATTCCTTTATTAAAATAGAATGTCTAGTACAATGTGTAACTTTAGAAGGAGATTCTCCACACAAGGAGGGACTCATTGACCACCCTTGTTTTGCTGAATTCACCTTCCCTTTATCCTTCAGGGATACACTGTTCATCCTTTAAAATTCTGGACTAATGCAGATGTATTTTTCCCCCTTAGTTCTATTTGCTATGACTGATGTAAACTGGAACTTTAAAAAGGATATGTGTGTGTGTATATATATATATATACACACACACACACACACACACACACACATACTTTTTTTTTTTTTTTAATAATTAAAAAAATTTGTTTTAGAGACAGGGTCTCACTCTGTTGCCCGGGATGGAGTGCAGTGGTATCATCATAGCTCACTGTAGCCTCCAACTCGTGGGCTCAAGGATCCTCCTGCCTTGGCCGCCTGAGTAGCTGAGACTATAGGCATGTTCCACCATGCCCAGCTGATTTTTTTATTTTTTGTATAGATGGGGTCTTGCCACATTGCCCAGGCTTGGGATTTGTCTATACTCTAAAGGAGAACAGAGGGAAATAATTACAGAGATTATATGCAGAATAAAAACAGGCTCACAGAGTTCTTGCCTCAGCTTGCTTTTTAGAATGAGTCATTATTTTATTTAGCATAATGTCCTGAAGGTTCATCGATGTTGTGACATGTGTCAAAATTTCCTTTCTTTTTAAGGCTAATATTCCATTGTATGTATACACCACAGTTTTTGTTTTTGTTTTTGTTTTTTTAACCCCATTTATCCCTTGATAGACACTTGATGTGCATCTACCTTTTGACTATTATAAATACAACTGCTATGAGAATGGGTAGATCTCTCTTCCACTGCCTGCTTTCAGTTCTTTTGGATATACCCAGAATCGGGATTGCCACATTGGTCATTGGGTTTAGGGTCTACTCTAATCCACAGTGAGCCTCATTTTAACTAATTACATCTGCAGAGACCCTATTTCTAATTAAGGCCATATTTGGCGATTGTGGTGAACATTACTTTTTGGGGGACATTGTGGTGTGATAAAAAGTATATATTTGGTCTTTGTTCCTGGTGCAGAGCTCCTAAAACCCTTTGAATTTACTGTCCTCTTTTTATGCTAATGAGATTACTGAGGTGGGGGAGCTAGATAGATAGCGTCAGTGCTGGGCTGGTCATCAGAAAAACCAGCTATGTGTTTAGAGGACTAAACCTTTCGGCCTCAACCCCAAGCTCCCAGGAGAGAAGGGCTGGAAATTGAGCACAAACAATGCTAGCCAATGATTTAATCAGCCAGGGGTTCAGGGAGCTTCCGAATTGGTGAGTGCCTCCACGTGGGAGGAGGGTGATACACCCTGACTCTTCAGACCTAGCTCTGTGTTCCTCTGCATCTGGCTGTTCATTTGTGTCCTTTATAATAAATGGTAATAGTAAGTACGGTGTTTTCCTGAGTCCTCCGAGGTGTTCTGGCAAATTATTGAACCTAAACGGGGGAGTCGTGGTAACCCCCATATTTGTAGAATTCTGCAAGGTGGAAGTGTGGTAGCCTGAGAGCACTCTGTTTGAGGCTGGCGTCTGAAGTGCGGCAGTCTTGTGGAACTGAGCCCGTAACCTGTGGGCCTGCCCTGACTCTGCGTTATTAGTGTCAGAATTGAATTGAATGGCATTGTTGGTGCAGCAGCAAGACTGTTTAATCCAGTACAGCCAGCAAGTGAGACTTTCTTTTGATGTTACAACATTGATGTGTAATAAAACATGTATAACATTTTAAAAACCAAACTCCCAACCCCCAGACAAAGCAGGGCATATATCAGTCAATCCTCATCTTGCTAATACTCCAGATTCAAAATACTCATGTTTTCCATGCCTTGTCTTTCTTCCTTTGTACATTCAGTTAGTCAGCGTGCCTCAACTTCTAAATTGACAGTTCATCCATTGTCTTACTCTCCACTCTGTTTCTTCACTATGATGTTCACCAAGTTTTTTTCCCCCTCTCCTTATTGCTTGGTTTGCAGTTATTTTGTTTGACAGTTGTTTATGTTTTATCAGTTGTTGCTGCTTTTTGGTGCTAGATTAATTTTTCTAAACTGCGGTCTTGTTGTGTATTAAGTATAGATTTCTCACGTTGGTTCTCCAGCAATATCCCACATCTCTTCTGTCTGTTCTGACGACTTCTCTCTTGAGAGTCTCTTTCAACCTACCTGGACTCCTCACCGTGTTCAGCCTCTGTGCTGTCGTTTCCCTGACGTGCTCATCTGCTTGACAAACATCAAGTCATTCTCAGCCTTTATCTCAGTTATTGTCTAGTCTGTCAAACCAAACTTGATTTTCCCCAGCCCCCATCACGTTGTATGTAGTTTTTGTTTTGAAATGACCTCAAAATAATCTCCTGAGTTGAAGAAATTTTTACATAAATTTCAGTTATTCCATTAATTTCAGTTTCAGTTGCTTTTTCTTCTGATAAAATAATATGAAACTTTAATATTAGGTCATTAAATATGAAATGTCCAATTTCACATCAACAGTGTAGTTTATTATATCTCAGACAAGAAGCACAATTAATCAAAGTGTGCGCCTAAACTGTGAACACAGTGTTGCCATCTTAATGGTAGCTTGTTTATGCCAGCAGCAAAGAAGCCTGGAGAGTGAGTGGTGATGAAATTATGAAAGATGTTTTCCACAGCTTTTTGAGAATTTTAATATTGTTCCTTGCAAGAAGTGGTCCAAAGCCTGGAGGAAGTGGTAGTCAGTTGGTGCAAGGTTGGGTGAATATGGTGGGTGATACAGAGTTTCCAAGTTCTGCTTCTGTAGTTTGAGCAGCGTTTGTGCAACATGTGGTTGAGCGTCGTCTTGCAAGAGGATTGGCCTGTTTCTGTTGACCAGTCTCAGCTGCTTAATTGCAAGCATCCTCATCACTTTGTCCAACTGGTTGCTGTAGACATCCATTTCAATCTATTGACCAGGTTTCATGAAGCTCTAGTGGGTAATACCAGCACCCGACCACCAAACAGACACCATTAGCTGTTTTTGATGAATATTCGGTTTTGGACTGTGTTTGGGCACTTCATCTTCATCCAACCATTGTGCCAAATGCTTGCAATTGTCAAAAAGAATCCATTTTTCATCACATTTGGCTTTATGTCTTGACAACAAAGAAAGGCAAGCTTTGAAACAGTTTCTCTCCTGATGTTAGCTTAATTTATGTGCAACCCATCTGTCATCTTGTTTACCATGACAGTTGTACCTCCTGTCCCTCTCTATCCCCTCCACTGCTCTGTTTTTTTTCCAATAAAGACCTTAAGTTAAATACTGCATATTAATTTGTTGGGATTGCTTTTTGTAGAATGTAACCTACACAGAATAGATTTTTGTTGTCTTGTACACCCCTGTATGTCAAGTGTCTAGAATAATGCCTGGCATATATTAATTAGGTGCTCAAGAAATAGCCATCAAATGAATAAAGGACGTAGGTTTCATGACCTCAGTTCTATTCATAGTTTCTGATTAACTTGTACTCCATTATTTTGAAATGATCTCATAGCCAGTTTTCTTAGTATTTTATGGGGTCAATACTTAGGGAAAATATTTTAAAAAATTATTTCTGCATGATCCTGGCCTATGAATTTGGCTTTTGTGGATTTAACTCCCCAAACACAGTGAGGAGTCCAGGTAGGTTGAAGGAGCACTCTTGGAGAGAAGTCGTCAGAACAGACAGAAGAGATGTGGGATATTGCTGGAGAACCCACGTGAAAAATCTGTACTTACTGCAGAACACGACTGCAGTTTAGAAAACTCCAGGAAGTGCTGTATAGCAGGATGGCAGTTAAATTTCCTTCTGGAATGCCTGCTCTGATGCACAGTTTTAGATGAGCACAGAGATTCCTAACCCTAGCTGTCTTACCAGCATTACTGGGAAGTTTTAAAACGTAAAAAATAAGCCTTCTGAATTAAAACTAGGGAGGAGGCCAAGGATTTGTATACTTGTTAATAAGATTTCTAGGTGATTGTTACTAGCTAGCCTGGCATAAAGATTTACTGGTCTCAGCAGAATTGGATGTTCTAAATTGTTTTCTTTTTTCTTATTTGTTTATTTAGTTATTTGAAATGGAGTCTTGCTATTTCATCCAGGCTGGGGTGCAGTGGCTATTCACAGATGTGATCATGGTGCACTATAGCCTCCAACTCCTGGCTTCAGGCGATCCTTCTCAGCCTCCTGAGTAGTTGGGACTATAGGAACATGCTACTGTGCCAGGCGGATGCTCTGATTAATTAGCGATATCTGCCATGGGTGATTGTGATTAATTCTTTCATTGTACCACTGAAAAAAGCCACAAATGAAAATTTGGCTCATAAAATGTTGGGACTTTGTTCATCTTTTCATGGATAGGGAATGTTCCCTGTTTTCATGTGTGATTTTTGATATTTTTAAATTCATTGAGAACAATTTTATGTCCTAACATTTATCTGACAGAATGTTCCATGTGCATTTAAGAACATATATTCTGTTCTTGTTGGCTCAAATGCTTTGTATTTGTCTTATAGGTGTGGTTGATTTATAGTATCGTTCAAGTCTTCTATTTCCTTATTGATCTGGTATTGAAATGACCTATTTGTTATTGAAAATGGGGTGTCAAAGTCTGCAACTAATAATGTAGAACTATTTCTCTCTTCATTTTTGTCACTGCTATATATATTTTGGTGCTCTGTTTTGGTGCACATACATTTCTAATTGTTATATCTTGATGAATTGACCCTTTTTGTCATTGTACAATATTGTCTTTTTAAAACAGTTTTGAACTTAAAATCTATTTTATCTCATATTAGTTTAGACACACCAGCTCTCTTTTGGTTACTGTTTACATGCAATGTTTTTTTCCATTCTTTCACTTTCAGTCTATTAGTGTTTTGAGTCTAATGTGAGTCTATAATAAGCAGCATATAGTTGGATCATGCTTCTTATCTGCTCTGTGATGTGAGAGAAGATAGTTTAGTAGGAAATACCAGGAATTGTTCCTTCCAGTGAAACACTGTTGACCTAGCAAGAACTGTTTGAAGCAACTGTTTGGTAAACTCTAACACTGCTTCTGTGCACTGATGGGCTGGTACAGAGGCTCTCTCTGTTACTTCATCCCCCTTGCGTCGAAGCAGTTTCTCCTGCAGCTTTGTTCATTTTTTCTTTTCTTACTGGGTCCAGGCATTTAAGGAAATGTGTCAGGTAATAGAATGGAGACTGACGTGACCACACTCAAGAAGGAATATAGTAAAAAGTCTTTGTAAAAATAGTTTGCAAGAGTCATTAAACAAGTAGACAAAACCCTTAATTAATGACAGCAATTTCTGGAGGAGAGGAGAATCGGATTTCCAGAGTTACTACAATATTCAAAATATTTAGTTGCCGCTGTTGTTTCTGATGAGAATTGGCCATTATTGTAGTTCCCTTGTAAGTGATGAGTCATTTTTCTTTTGGGCTCTCAAAGTTTTCTCCTTGTCTTTGAAACATTTTGACTGTGCTGTGTGTTTGTGGATCTCTGTGTTTGTTCTGTTTTCAGTTTATTGGGATTCTGGATGTACAAATGAATATTTTCCAATAAATTTGGAAGTTTTCAGCCATTATTTTGAGTATTTTTTCTTTTGCCTTTATATGCTCTCCTTCTGGTACTCCTAGTACACGTATGTTGGTGTGCTTACCGATGGCTCTCACTTCTCTGAGGCTGTGTTCAGTTTTCCTCATTTGTTCTTGGATACATTATCTCTGTTGATCGGTTTCAAGTTCACTGATTCTTCTGCCAGTTTCAGATCTACTGTTACGCTCTGTCAGTGAATTCATTTCAGTCACTTTTCAATTTCAGAATTTCTGTTTCGTTCTTTTTAATAATTTTTGTCTATTCATATTCTTTATTCGTTGTGACAGTGTCATCATACTTTCTTTTGGTTCTTTGATCATGATTTCATTTAATTCTTTGAATATATTTATAATGGCTACTTAAACATCTTTTTTCTGTTAAATCTGACATCTGGTCCTCTCACAGGTGATTTCTGTTACCTGCTTTTTTTCTGATGGAATGTAGGTTATACTTTCCTGTTTCTTTGATGTCTTGAAATTTTTTTGTTGGAAACTGGACATTTTAAATAATATGTTGCAGCGCCCTGGTGCTGGTCTCCCTACTCTCCCACCCCTGGGCTTGTTACTATTACTTGCTGTTTACTCCTTTGTTGACTGGCTGGGTTATTTTAGAGAAATCTCTTTCCACCTCCCCAGCCTCCCCCCCACCCTCACACCTCCTGCCGTGTGAAGCTTCTGATGTTGTTCCTGGGTGGGGGGCACAGCGTTGGGCACACCCACAATCACCCTGGGATGACGGTGGCTTTGGCAGGGCCCTTTTTGACTGTCTCTTTCTCTGACCACACCTTCCACAATGCCTTGGGGCATAAATTGCTTTATGGATGGAGCCATTCACATTCAGGCTCCTTTGAATGGGAATGTCTCTGGTTCGGGTTTGAGATTTGTTCAGACCCAGGCATAGGCCTTTCCCACATGTCTCTTTCTCCGTTTCTCTCCAGCGTAGCAGCTGGTCTGCAGTCTGTCTCTGTGTCTGTAATTACTCTTACCACTCTCCTCCTAATTACCTCTCACCAAAACCCTCGCCTTTGGCTTGAAGTCAGTTCCTTTGGGAGAGTTTTGGAGCTCTCTGTTTTAAGGCCTCCCGTCTCCTTTGCCCCCAACTCTCTGAGCCATAGCTCTTATGCTGTGGGTGGGGACAGTGGTACACTGATCTCTAGTGACACTCTGGCTTTAGGAGCTGAGCACCTGGGGGCTGAAGGTAAGACAGCAGCCCCAGGTCTGTTCTACTTGATGCTCTTGGTGTGGGACCCCCAGCCCACAGGGCTGGGGCTATCTAGGCCTAGCAGTGTCTGTCCCACAAGTGGGACCTAGGTGGAAAAAGGCAGCCCCGCACCTCTCACTCACACTCTTACCCAGAACTGAGCCTCAGCAATCAGTAGATGGGTATAGGGTGAGAAATGCAAAGGTCCTGGCCTTCCAGCTGGATGCTGGGGGAGAGGGAACCTGGTGTTCTTGGGCACGCTAGTCTAGAGTTGAGTCTCAGCCTTACTGAGCTGCTGGGGAAGGTGGGAGTGGGCCCTGCTTCAAAAACCACAAATTCTTGCCATTGTTCTTAACAAATTTTGATAGATTTCTGGAATAAGTGTCTTTTCATTTGCTCTGTACCCTGAGAATCGTTTCCAGAAGCTTTAAATGGTTGTTTTTAAAACAGTTTTCACCAGGTTCACAGGGAGTGGGCCCATAGAGCTCCTCAGGCTTGTCATGTGGAAATGGAACTCACTGCTTTTCACTCTAGGATTTTTATCTTTTTTTAAAGCACCTGTTCTGTTTGGTAATGTTTGGTAAGAATTGACACATTACCTCATTAGAACTTTATTGGTTAATTTCCAGCTGCATGTTGGGAAAATTCCTGAAGCTTTGTAGGTGTTCATATCATCTGGCCCTGCCTACCCCTGTGTAGACTCTTTCTGGGGAAAGTTATCTCTGCTGCTGCTTCTCAGTCCTCTTTGCTTGTATGTGTGCCTAAGACAAAGCACATTATTTTCATTCTTTGAGTTTCCTAATAATAAAAATAACTTCATATCAGGTGCCACCCATTTGTCAGTTCCTTTATTTTAAAATAGATTGTCACATTTAATCTTCCAGCAAATTTATGAAATAGATAATAGCTTCATTTTACAGAAAAAGAAACAGGCCCCTAAAGGGCTCTGCTCTTAATTGCTGCTTCTGCACAGTCCGTTTCAGTGGCCCTTGCCACACGTGGCCAGCAAGCACTGGAAACGTGGCCCGTCCACGTTGGGATGAAAGATGTGCTATGTATGCAAAATACGCACTTAGCGTGGAAAAAGGGTAAACCATCCTGTTAAGATTTTCTGTGTAGCTGATATGCTATAATGATATTTTAGGTCTACTGGGATAAATAAAATAATATTGTTTAAATTTCACAGGTTAAAGTTTCACCTGTCTCTTTTTACTTTTTAAAAATCTGGGTACTGGAAAACTTAAAATTATATGTGTGGCTTGCATTATATTTCTGCCACTCATCACTGCTCTGCATCATCTTTGCTTCATTTAAATAGAGTCCTGGCTTTCATGATTTGGAAAAGTGTGAAGATTACAAAAAGTATTATAAAAGTCTCTAACTTATAGCTAATCAGCATTTTTTTCTTTAATGCAATAAAAAAATACACTCAACTCATTTTATAAAGAAAACGTTTTACTAAAGTTTGTGTTCTTAAAAAAACTCTGTTAGTAATTTTTCATGCCTAATAGTGTTCAATAAATTCATTTTCTTTGCTTAGCTTTTTATTTTTACAATTTGTAATTATTAAATGGCTAGTACATTTTGACAGTTGTATATAGAACTTTTGTAATTTAAAATGTCAAGTCAGGAATCCTTATGCAAGTTGTTTTAGTATTCGAGTTATCTGTATTGTGTCTCTGTTTTAGTTTAGTAAAACTGACTTCAGTGCACTCTTCCTCACAGATGACGACTTTGACCAGTTTGATAAGCCTGGTGCGGAACGGTCCTGGAGAAGAAGAGCTGCTGATGAGGATTGGGACAGGTATGTACACACCTGTGCTTCACGTGCACGTCTATGCTGATTTCTGTTTTTCTGTCACTTGGCTGCAGAGAGGTTGGTTGGTTGGTTGGTTGGTTGGTTGATTTGCTGGACAGTATTGCCTGAAAGCAGAGAGGTCTTTACTAAACAGTGTGTTGGTTACCTGATGCCCTTTCTGGGTGGGCTTATTCCTACCGGACTGAAGTGAAGGCTTTTCAGGTAAAAAGCTGCCTGATGGGCTCCTGTTCTCGTCTGTGCTGGTATGCAGGGCTGCTGGCAGAACACAGGTCTTCCTTTCTCTCTCTCTGTATATACAGTGGTGGTATTGACTTTGTGGGCACCAAAACTATTATGGGAGCAGTTGTGTGCCAGAGTTCCTTTCGCTCCACATCGTACACAATATTTGGCTAGACTTTAAATTTTTGCCATTCTAGTATGTGTAGAATGTTATCTTACTAATTTTAATTTGCATTTCCTGATGACCAGTGAAGATGAAAATATTTGTTTAGGAATACACACATGCGCACAATAAAAAAAAAATCCACGGTAATGATAGATGTCAATTCACCGTAATGGATTTACCTCTGGCAAGAAGTTCTGGTAGAAGTGAGAGGATGCGTGCTGGGAGAAGTACACAGTGGGGCTTCGTCTGTGTAGTGAGGTTGAGAAATGATGACTGTTCTTTACAACGTTCTTAGCTTCTTAAATACTGTGTTGAGGAAATGTAAAAATAATTTTGAGTTGCAGTCAATTTGAAAACAGCGATGCCCTACAAATTTTACCAAATAATCTATCATGAAAACTGTCTTCATAAAGTTAATTGCTCTTCTATGACCCATGCAGTGTATTGTCAGGATTCTCCAGAGAAACAGAACCAATATATAGTTGTATAGAAAGAGATTTATCATGAGGGATTGGCTCGTGCAGTTACGGAGACTGGGAAGTCCCATGATCCGCAGAGCCAGTTCTGTAGTTCCAGTCCAAGCCCCGAGGCCTGAGAACCAGGGGAGCCAGTGATACAAGTCCTGGTCTGAGCTTGAAGGCCTGAGAACCAGGAGCGTTGATGTCCATGGGCAAAAGAAGTATGTGAATTTGCCTGAACTCTAACTTTTTGGATAATGTCTGCCCACATTGGTGAGAGTGGATTTTCTTTACATAGTTTACTGATTTAAATACTAATCTTCTCTGGAAGCAACTTCACAGATATTCACAAAAATAATAGTTTTACTAGCTATCTGGGCATCTCTTATTCTAGTCAAGTTAACATAAAATTAACCAACATAGAGTCTGTAAAGAAATCAGTTAGCACTTAAAACTAAGTCTTTTCCATAAAAGAAATAGCCTTACCAGGAAGTATTCAAGCTAGTTTTGTTTAAAAGACTGTAATGGTAAGCCGAATAAAATAGAAAGTGGTTCTTTTACTAGTTTACTCAATCATTTGGAGGTCCTCTTTAAATTGTCTGTTCATATCTATGTTTTTCTTTTTCATTGCTTGTTTTTTCCTTACTGACTTTAGGGATTTTATATACTTTAGTTTTTGTTGCTTAGAGATACCTTCCCCCAATCTGTGGCATATGTTTCCTTAAAATATAGTCTTTAAATAGATTGTTTAAAATAACAGTCAAATTAATAATCTTTTTATTTTTTTGTTTAAAACATGAAACAAAGTTATTTGGAAATCTTTTTCAGACTTACAAGAAGGTCACAAGAATAACATAAACACTCCCACTTGACCTTCTCTCAGACTCACTAGCTGCTTTTTGTTACAGAATCCATGTTATCGTTCTCACTCTTTACTTGTATGTAAACGTTTCTTTCCTGTACCGTTTGGCAGCAGACTGTAGGCAGCATACCTTTTACTTCTGAATGTGTCAGTGTCTGTTTTTTAGTGTGTATTTCCCAAGAGCCGATATTTTCACTTACATAAATATTGTATAATATTTAAAGTCAGGAAGTTTGGCAAATGTCCAGTTCTATTTTTTAATGTGCAGTGGTTATTCAGATTTTTTGAATTGTCCCAATAATGTCCTTTCTAGCCAAAAAACAGAATTTCTTTTGTTCTGGTTCAAGATTCAATGCAGGATCATTTGTCGCATTTTCTCCCATTTGTTTCTTTTTTTATTTTTTTATTTTTTTGTTTTTTTGAGACAGAGTCTCACTGTGTTGCCCGGGCTATAGTGAGTGCCGTGGCGTCAGCCTAGCTCACAGCAACCTCAGACTCCTGGGCTTAAGCGATCCTACTGCCTCAGCCTCCCGAGTAGCTGAGACTACAGACATGTGCCACCATGCCCGGCTAATTTTTTCTATATATTTTTAGCTGTCCAATTAATTTCTTTCTATTTTTGATAGAGACGGGGTCTCGCTCTTGCTCAGGCTGGTCTCGAACTCCTGAGCTTAAACAATCCGCCCGCCTGGGCCTCCCAGAGAGCTAGGATTACAGGCGTGAGC
>CAUYSK010056686.1:0-14339 GCA_963575035.1 Avahi laniger | reverse complement strand
CAAAATAGTAGGCCACTCTGATGTAAAGATGTTTTAAGAGAACTGAATTGTTTCTTCAACAAGTATTCATTAAGCACCTATTTTCCACTCTACTCTTTACTTTAAAAAGCAGGGACAGGATCATATTTGGCCCAAATAATATGTAGAGATGGCTTTGCCATACCAGTCATCTGAGGCTGGGCTCTGAGTTGGAGGTTAGCAGACAGGTCATTCACTTGGGGGGTGGCCTTGATATCACATGGAATAAAAGAGATGGAAGCAGGACTGGGTGGAGGGACAGATCAAGCTGTGATACAAGCCAAATGACAACCCCATGGGGTCTCTGGAACTACAATGCTGATTCAAAATAGTCCCAAGTAGGAATTAAAGGGCTGGATATTTAAACTCGTACATCCATCCGTCACTCAATATGGGCTATGCCGGAAAGACACAGCTCTGCGTCAAGGCAATCCTTAAACAGGCTAATAGTTGCAGCCACTGCGCCAATTGTTAAAATACTGAAATACTTTTGCTCTGTCTGGTACATCCATCCAGTGCCTGCTGCCTGGGCCAGCCAACTCAGCATCTTGGGGCCTCCAGGAATGATCTAACCCTGTGACTATTGTCTGTTCTAGTGACCATCTATTCTATGTCCATGCTACAGTGATTGTTAAATATTTTGACTATCATCTCTGGAACACTAAGAATATCAGCCTAGATAAAAGGGTAGGTCCATAATGAGGGAAGCTAAGATATACGTGTAGGGCAAGTTGACATAGCCTTGAATGTTGGGATGGGAAGTTAAAATTTGATCTGATTGTGTACAGGGAGCTGAAAAGAGTCCTATGTAAGAACACCGAATAAAGGTAATATTTCCTAGAAAATGATATTCTGGGTAAATTAGAGAAGAGAAAGTGATAGAAAAATGAGAACTATAAAATAAGGAGGAAGGTGAGTAGCTGTGAAAATAAGGAAGGCCTGAATCTAAAACATGTTTAATTCAAATTGTATGGAATTCAACTTCACAAGTTCAATTTTAAATGATGAACTTCAAACTTAATTATCCTTTTCCAGATACAATTCATTGATTACATGAAGTGTTCTACGTTTCTGTCTTAATGAGACAGAATGCTTAATCTAATTTGGGCCTGCTGCCCAAAAGACTCCTGATGAGTATTTGAACTCACAAAGCACAGTGACAACCAGGTTATAGAGTTTTTTCTAAAGTATCACAGTATGAATTCATTAAGGAGTATTCAAAACATTTCATTAAACAAGAATTTCTAAATCACAACTAATTTTAAAATTTACATAAAATATTTCAGAAGATTTACAAGCTCAAATTTACATTTCATAATTAACTCTAGAGCTGAAGTTAAAAACCAGACATCACTATGAAATTTCCTTATTCCTGTGAAGGAAATTTTTCGAAGAAGAGTGAGCCTGAGAGGAGGCCAAGACAAAAAGTCTTAAATGCTTTATTATCTCATTGTCTGACAACATCACCAGCACCTCCAATTGCATTATTTATTCATTCTCATATTCAGCACAGAGGCCCCATAAATAATAGAGAAATATTGAGCTCAGGACATCTTAGGGCATTTTTTCAAATGGTCTCCAGCAAGTTTTAGGAATTATGTGAGATGCTCGGAGTAGTCATAGCAGGACAGAGGTGCCTAAGGGTGCAGGGCTCCAGGAACCTAGCCCAGACTTCAAGTATAGCAGCTCTGCCTTAATTGATTTTTTTATAGAAAGGCCTTTTACCAAATATCTACCTTAAATAAAATAAAATTTTAAAAGATTCCATGGTTTAAAAAAAAATGTTTGCAGACTACTACCATAAAGTGGCCCAAATTATAACTGGAAAAAAATTACGAGTATATGTCATTTTAAGACACCTTAGTATACATAAGTTATTTGAGTTGTAAGCTCATAAATTGATAATTTATGGTGATTTAGACCTAATCATGAGCATGTTGACCTTTTCACTATGTCTGGAGAAAAAATGAGGTCAGAAAGAAAAAGAACTGAGTATTCAAGAGAGGAAATTTAAGAGAGTTACTCAATTTGAAGCTAACTTTGCATACAGTTGTGAACATACAAGTGATTCTGATTTAAGCAAGTGAGATGAGCCCTTATTTATTGTTAACGAGATATATTTATAGAGTTGGTTTATATAGAATTAAATGACATGTTGATAATATCTAATGCAGGATTTGTTTTAACTTAATGAGAGTAAACTTGCTTCAATTTAGTGTGAATTAATTATACCTAAGTGAGGACAAAATTAGTTAATAGAAAAAATATATAGCTAACTGTATTAAAATCATGCAGACAAAATCAGAAATTCCTGATATTGGTGGCCATAATAGATCAAGAATCTCTAAATTGAGGGATCGACAAAAGAATATTGTAACATAATAATGTCTGTTTTATTTAGAAAATATCTGTTGAGTATGACAGAATAAAATTAAATTCAGCAGCATAAACTGTATGGACTTTACATTTCAAACTGTTTGAGAATTGAAATATCTACCCTTTCCTTCAAAGTATTTTCTTTGGGGCCAGGCGCGGTGGCTCATGCCTGTAATCCTGGCTCTCTGGGAGGCCAAGGCAGGTGGATTGTTTGAGCTCAGAAGTTCGTGACCAGCTTGAGCAACAGCGAGATCCCATCTCTACTAAAATTAGAAATATATTAATAGAACAACTAAAAATATATAGAAAAAATTAGCCGGGCATGGTGGTGCATGCCTGTAATCCCAGCTACTCACGAGGCTGAGGCAGGAGGATCGCTTTAGCCCAGGAGTTTGAGGTTGCTGTGAGCTAGGCTGATGCCACGGCACTCACTCTAGCCCGGGCGACAGAGTGAGACTTTGTCTCAAAAAAAAAAAAAAAAAAGTATTTTCTTTGACATTGAGTTAAAAAGGTGCTATCTGCAAAGAATGTTTTATGTGAGAAAAATAATGGTCAGATTTATCGTAACAAATGATTTCATTTTCTTAAAAACAAAAATCATTGGATTTGAACGTAAATCTGATTAAGCTTTTAGTCCTCACGTCAGCTTTCAGGATGCTCAAAACAGAGAAACATGTTTGATGACACCACAGATATATAGGCAGCAAAATGAAGAATATGGGAAATGCTCTTAAACCTGGGTTTTTCAGCAATAAACTGAAAGGAAAAAAACAAAGAGGAAGGGGCTCTTGGAGAGTAAAAGATATTTAAGAGACATAGCAATGAATAACAATGTACATTTCCTATTTGAATCCTCATTTGAAAAACCTGGACAGAATTTTGACAATGGGAAAATCTAAATACCGACTGGATAAAAATCCTTATATTTTAGAGATACGTCCAAAACATTTATGAAAAAAATGATCTCATACATTTGCTTCAATGTAATCATGGGAAAGGCATGGGTAATGCTATACATGAAATAAGATTGGCCATGAGTAAATAATTATTGATGCTGAGTGAGGGGCACTTAGAGGTTTATTATACTTCCTCTCTGCTTTTATAATTGAAGTTTTCCACAACAAAAAGTTAAAAATAAAATGAAATGACAAGGCAAATATTTGCGCATGTAAAAGTAAAATCACTGAAATGTGTATGTACTAAAAAAAGCCTTGGCATGTTTCATATGCAGGGGATCTCTGTCACCTCCCAGTCATTGAGACTCCCTGCGAACAGGTCTCTGATCCAACCAACAGTTAAATGTGGTTGGGAAGATAAGCCCAAACGACACCATAAAAATACACTGAAAATTACAATATCAGGTGTTGGAGACATTAACTCCTACATATCCATTTTTCCTTTCTTCCTTCCCAACAGAATTCCAATGCATCTAATTTAAAACACTCACTCCCCAAGGATCTCTCATAAAGGAGTTGGCCATATGACACAGTCCTGGCCAATGAAATTTAAGTAAAAGAGTTTGAGATGGAATTTCAGGAACACTCTTTAAGAAAGGACCAACTCGTTTTGTTCTGTTCTTTCTCATTTCCCTGTATGAATCGCAGCATGACACCCAGGGTGGCAGCTGCCATATTGCAACTATGGGAGCAGAAGTCACATACTAAAGGTGACAGAGCAGAACTAGAAAAGTAACCTCACTCCTAATACAGCTGAGCAGCCATAAACGGCTTACCCCACCCCTGCCCCACTTCAGACTTTACGACATGAGAACAAGGAATCCCTATTTCATTAAACAATGGCAATGGGATTTCTCCTGTATAGCAGTAAAAGCAATCACTGACACGTCAACCTATAAACTATCCAAAATGTGAAAAATATGTCCCTGATCATTAAATTCCCAAGGAAAATCCAAGTCCAAAAACTAAAACTATATCATTTTGTAAGTATAAGTCAAAGAGAATAAAGTAAAAATGTTACCCCAATAATTTCTCACTTTGCCTAGTCTCAATGAAAAAAAGTTCCTCAGGCTGATGCCCAGGCCTTGTAAAGGCTTCTTCTACCGTTAATCTTCTGTACATCTGTGACTCAGTTTAACAGTCCTTTATGTATGTTTCAAAGAGAAACATACAAATGTAGTGATTTTAAACAACGTATTGTAGCATCCTGTTATCTACACTATAAGTACTATAATATGTCAGAGTAAGGCGGCCCCACTGCTAGTCCATATTCTGTCTTTGTGCAGTTTAGAAAACTGTGTTCCTTCCGCAGAATGTTTTACTGCTATGTTTGATTGTATGTATATACATAAAAAATGTAAGTATGCAAGTATCATATTCAAAATACATGATGTAAACGGCACCCCAGAGAGGTATGAAATGTACAACCTGCGCAGAATCAGCCCATCCTGGAGTAAGGAGAAATCAATGTGGGCAGAAGAAATCAGAGTTGAGCTTTCGGAATATTAGAAAATAGAGGAAGAGTCAAATTTTGTGTTTTATAGATTTTAGATTAAGTTTTCATTATTTTAAGAGTATTTACCCACAGAAAACAGTAAACCACACCTCCAACATTGATCCCTATATCCTGCCAAGTATGCAAAGGGAAATAACTTTTTAATCTCGCCATTGGAGATTCACAGGTATATACTCTCCCGTGCCATAAAGAAATTCACTCACAAAGTGGCCGTAAACCAAATTTTAGAAGAGCTTTTGCTGTGCTCTAGACTCACACATCTGCAGGAGAATCAATGTATGCAGAGGAAGCTTAGGAAGGATTACACTGCCTGTGATGCCCGGCACGCAGCTGTGAATGCTGCTGGACCACAGTGAGTCTGCAGACTCCTGGCTGAGACACCCAAGGGTTTTATTCGCAACACAAATGAATATTGCTTTTAACCCCTTCCTGGACAAGACTATGCCAAAGCAGAGGTGATTGATTTAATGATTCTTTAACTTGAGCTCTCTGAAAACTACCCTTCAAAGTATCTCTATGTTTCCTTTTAGATTAAAAATAGGAATGATCCTATTCTTGGGTAGGATCAGGTGGAAATTCATGTCTAGGTAGTTGAAGTCAAGAATACTCAACTTAATTGGGCATCCAATCACCTGAGAAGTTTTTAAAACAAAGAATTCTCAGCCCACCTCAGCATTTTGATCCCCGAGTGGAACCGAGAGTCTGTAGTTTTTATAATTTCTCCCATAGGACTCAGATATTAGCCAGTGCGGTACAGGATGGGTAGACCAAATTTTTTAAAAATTAAATAACATAATTATCCTGGTTCGCTTTTATTTTTCATAGGACAGTATTTCCCAATCTTTCTGAGACCATGAGGCTCACTGAAAATAATCATATTTATAAAGTGCATTGGGAAAATGGAGGAGGTTCTTTACAGCCAGAGGCCCAAGACCTCTGGAAATGGTAGTCTCTGCCCAGCTTCCAACAGCTGAGGAAATCTAGCCCCTGGCTCACCTGTAACCCATTCAAGGAGGAGGAGGGGAACTCATGAAAGGTATTATAACTTACAGAAGGAAAGGAGCCTGAGTATTAGGTTCTAATTAACTTCCCTTTCCTCCTCAATCCCAGAAATAGCTTTAGTTCTTCTTAAGCAAGAAAAATTCTATATCTAATATTTTAAACCTAGTATTTTATGCCCAATATTAAGAAAAAGTTTTGTAAATAATATTGATCTGCCCACCCTATGATGTCTAGAAAATCTCTAAGTTTCATTCCTTCCACCTTGGTTTTTAGTAAAGGCATACCTTGGAGATATGCAGAGTCAGTTCCGGACCTTCGCAATAAAGCAAATATTGCAATAAAGCGAGTCACATAAATTTATTGATTTCTCAGTGCATACAAAAATTATGTTTAAACAATACTGTAGCCTATTAAGTGTACAATAGCATTACATCTTTTAAAAATGTACAAACATTAATTTTAAAATATTGCTAAAAAGTGATGATGATCATCTGAGCCTTTAGCAAATTATAATCTTTTTGCTGAAGGAGGGCCTTGCCATGATGTTGATGGCTGTTGAAGGTTGGGGTTGGCTGGGGCAATTTTTTAATGTAATACAGTAGTGAAGTTTGCCAAATTGGAGTCAATCCTCTCAATCGCTGCCACTGCTCTATCAGTTAATTTTATGTAATATTCTAAATCTTTTGTTGTCATTTCAACAGTGCTCATAGAATCTTCACCAGGAATACAGTCCATCTCAAGAAACCACTTTCTTTGCTCATCTGTAAGAAGCAACTCCTCATCTGTTCAAGTTTTTTCATGAGATTGCAGCAATTCAGTCCCGTCTTCAGGCTCCACTTCTAATTCCTGCTCTTTCCACCACATCTGCAGTTATTTCCTCCACTGAAAGAAGTCTTGAATTTCTCAAAGTCACCCAACTTCTTCCAAACTCCAGTTAATGTTGCTATTTTAACCTCTCATGAATTAGAAATGATCCTAATGGCATCTATAATGGTGAATCCTTTCTGGAAGGTTTTCAATTTACTTTGCCCAGATCCATCAACAGAATCACTATCTATGGCAGCCATAGTCTTATAAAATATATTTCTTTTTTTTTCAGAATATTACAGGCGTACAAACATTTTGGTTACATAATTTGCTTTTGTACAAAATTGTAAGTGTGCCCATCACCCAGATTGTGTGCATTGTACCCATTAGGTGTGAATTTATCCATCCCCTCTTCCCTCCTCCCACCTGCTTGATTTCCGTTGAGTTTTACTTCCATATGTGCACACAAGTGTTGATTGATTAGTTCCAATTCAGTATTGAGTACGTGCGGTGTTTGGAAATGTATTTCTTAAATAAGAGTTGAAAGTCAAAATTATTCCTTGATCCATGGGCTGCAGAGATGATATTGTGCTAGAAGCCATGAAAACAATATTAGTCTTGTACGTCTCCACCAGAGCTCTTGAGTTACCATGTACATTGTCAATGAGCAATAACATTTTGAAAGAAATATTTTTTTCTGAGCAGTAGGTCTTAATAGTGTGCTTAACGTACTTAGTAAACCATGCTGTAAACAGATGTGTGGTCATCCAGGCTTTGTTCTTTTATTTCTAGAGTACAGGTAGAGTAGATTTAACATAATTCTTAAGGGCTCTAGAATTGTTAATGAGCATTTGCTTCAACTTAAAATTACCAGCTGCATTGACCCCTAAAAAGAGAGTCAGCTGTCTTTTGAAACTTTGAAGACAGACATTGATTTCTTCTCTCTAACTATGAAAGTCCTAGATGTTGCCTTCTAATAAAAGGCTATTTTGTCTACATTAAAAACATATTGTTTAGTGCAGCCACCTTCATCAATTATCTTAGCTAAATCTTCCAGATAACTTGCTGTAGCTTCTACATCAGCACTTACTGCTTCACCATGCACTTTTATGTTATGAAGATGGCTTTTCCTTAATCCTTATAAATCAACCTCTGCCATCTTCAAACTTTTCTTCTGAAGCTTCCTCATCTCTCTCCGTCTTCACAGAATTGAAAAGAGTTAGGGTCTTGCTCTCCATTAGTCTTTGGTTTAAGGGAATGTCGTGGCTGGTTTAATCTGCTATCCAGACCACTCAAACTTTCTCTGCATCATCAATAAGCCTGTTTCACTTTCTTATCATCCGTGTGTTCCCTGAAGTAGCACTTTTAATTTTCTAAAAGAACTTTAATGACGAACTCAATCTTTCTCCACTGACTTGAGAAGACTTTTTATCCTACACTAAATTCCATATATTCCTGCAATTGTGTTACACATATATTTATTTATCTATATCTATCTATAAACATATATTTAATTCAGGATTACATATTAGTAAGTAAATATATTCAATTTTAAAGTTGAAATTTTGATTAAGATTATATAAGGATATAGATTCATTTATAGAAAATTAATATTCACATTACTTACTTTTTCCATTCAAAAATATGAAATGTATAATGCTAAGTAGTTCTCATATACAGTTCTCACAAATATCATATTAATTATATAAATATACATCATATAGAATGTTTTCTAATTGCTTATTATATTCTCATATTATTTATAATGAGTTTCAGTAGATTTTCCTGGTTTTCCTAGATCAAAAATTATACCACTCGATAATAATGATAATTTTGCCTCCAACTCTCTAAAAATTTTACCTCATACTTTTTTTTCTCTATTACTAAAATCACTCATCTGAGAAGCTACTTTATTAAAATTAAGTATGTTATTCTTTTGAGGGAGGATGACACTATGTTTCCAATTCATCCCCATATTTTCAGAGCTACACTGATGAATAAATCAATATACACCTGGGTTTTGTCCTAACTTTGGATAACTTCTAACCTGATTTCAATTTTACTAATTATCATTTTTGCTAAATCCAATCTGCTGTCTGACAGCTTTTAATTTTGGTTATTATATTTTTCATTTACAAATGTTGTATTTGGTTCTTTTTTTCAAATTTGCTAAGTCATTTTGAAAATATGTTAAAGATGATCAATTTTTTTAAAATATGGTGAGCTGAGTAGTTTAGAATATGTGTCTAATAATTTCAATATTTGAATTCTGCATTAGGATATTCCTAATACCTGGGGGTTTTTGCTGGTTCTTGTTCATATTGCCTCGTTTCTTTGTATTGCTGGTTATCTTTGATAACTTGCTGATAATCACTCTTGAACAATTATTTGTGACAATGCTCTGGGATCAGCATTGGCTCTCTCTTCCCCTGGTGAGATATTGTATGTGCTTCTGCCGGGTGCCTGGGAATATTATCCAAGTTCATGCACAGAAGTTCCTTGACCAACCCCAGCAATGTAGCCTATGGCAACAAAACTAGGGTTGATTTTATTCCTTCAGTTTTTCTTCTGCTCTACTCAAAGTAGTGTAACCTTTGCAGTTTAAGGTCTGGGATCAGGTAATGGGTACATTTGCCAGGTTTAGCAAATAAAGAATAATCAGTTAAATCTGAATTTCAGATTAACAATAAATCATTTTAAAGTGTAAGCATATCTCAGATATTGCATAGGGCAATATACTAAAATACTTTGCATCGTTTAGCTGACATTCGAATTCAACTGGGTGTCCTGTATTTTCTCTGGCAATCCTAGTAATAGATTTAGTTCTTGTCCATACTTCATCTTTGTGGCATAATCTTTAGTGATTCCAGCTCAATATAAGGAAAAGAAACTTTTAAAAGTTTCCCCTGCCACATATGAAGATTTTGAGCTTTAGCTTCTGCCTCTCTTGTCCCACAAATCTGCAAATAAAGCCCAGTACAGTATGGACAAATTCCCCCAAGAGAAGTGACTCTGGGGCCTGGATATTCCACTTCCATATCTGATTCAGGTTATCTTCTCAAAGCTGCTGCAGTGGCTATATACTATCTTCTCAGTTTGTCAATGTTTTTAAAGAAATAGGTTTTGTTGTTATTGGTGATGTTAGTGGTTTCAACCAGGACCTGCATTTTGTTGTTATCATTTAAGCAGGGGCTATGACCAGAATAACCTAGTCTGAAATACTGACAAGGCTGGGGGGACCATTGTCAGTCACTGAGGACTGAAAACTATGTCTTCTTCTAAACTACGGGGCAGTGCAATTACATGTTAAGTGTATGAAAAGGTGGCAATTCCGCAGGAGGCATATCTTTATCTAGCGGATATTTTTTCGTACTTTAAGCACTAGTAAAGTGAACACATACAACTGGAACTTTCATCCCTGCTGGAATTAATTATTCCTTCCTCAGAGCTCTCAAAGCAATTTATAACTTACTATGGCACTAAACTTTCCTCCAAATTACCGATTTGTATACACAAGTCTGCCTTTCCCTTTCAGTTGAAAGCTTCTTGATGGCATGGTTTTGTGTTCTCACTTTCAGAGCTCAAACAGCCCTCAGTAAGGTGGCAGCTAAAATGCTTTCAGCACTCAAAATCTGTATGTTAAATTATATCGAGTGAAAAGGAAACCGGTAGAGATTTTATCCCAAACCAAAAGTAATGCACTTTCTAACACTAAAAAAAAAAAAAAAAAAAAAAAAGAAAGAAAAAAAAGAAAGAAATACAGGTGAAAACAGGCAAAGCCAGATTGAAGACAGATGTAATATGCAAACATTATTTTAAAATGGTACCAGAGCTGTTATATGCTATTAACACTTCAGTTTGGATCAATTTGTCAGTGGCCCAGCTGGGGACAGTACCCTGAAGAAATGGCACAGGCCAGATATACATTAATAAGGACAAAGGAAGGGGTATGTCTGGAGGCTGAGGAATGATATGATCCGTTGAAGTACCACAATGTGGGACGCTAAAAAGCCATGAACTGAATAAAAGAGATGGCTTGGGAAGCAGGATGGAACAAGGTAACATATGTGTATAGAGTTGGAAAGAGGAATGCAGGAGAAAAGCTGTTTCTGTTTTCAGTTGTACCTAGGTTGCATAACAATCCTCCAGCAGATGTTAGAATGCTGGCTGCATAAGTGCAGGAGAGGAAGATGGGTTAAGGGCAGGCATCCCAGGAAGCTAGATACGAACTTCTTAGAGCTTATCTCCTCAGGATAAGGAATTTGGGCCCTGAGAAGGTATTTGATAAGTCCTCTGTAAATCTCTCTGCACTAACAAAAGTTCACCCCCCATTCTATATCTTTGCCTTGATCAGGAGAATTTGGATGTAAGCTCTTGCTTTAGGGCCACAGAGACATACAGAGCAACAAAGCAAAGGAGGGGATTTGTGTCATTAAAGGATTTGATAGGCAGTGCCCAGAGCAAAGCAATGAGTCATGGTTCGATTTATCATCTCACACAGGGCAGAGAAGGCAGGATTGGACACCCTATGAGTCCAGACAGAGGAGAGCAGGTAATGATGGCTGAAGGGTTTTCTTTTGAGAAAATACATGAAAACATGGTCTAGCGGCCATTGTGTTTGGCCTGTTGTTCTAAGTACTGTCAGATGACAAGTGTCCTCCTCTGCTTTAGAAAGTATGATGGTTAATTTTATATGTCAACTTGGCTGAGCCATGGGGCTCCCAGATATTTGATCAAACATTACTCTGGGTATTTCTGTAAAGGTATTTTTTGATGAGATTAACATTTAAATCAGTAGATTTTGAATAAAGGAGATTGTACTCCATAATGCTGGTGGGCCTCATCCTATCAGTTGAAGGTCAAAAATAGAAGAAAAAGATTGGCCTCCCCTAAGCAAGAAAGAATTCTCCAGCAGACTGATTTCATCTGCAATATCAGCTCTTCCTGATTCTATAGCAGACTGCCTTTGAACTTGAACTGGAACATCAGCTTTCCTGGTCCTCCAGCCTGCCATCTTACCAGCAGATTTTGGACTTGTCAGCCTCCACAGTTGCATGAGCCAATTCTTTATAAAAAATCTCTTTCTGTGTATATGTGCATCCTGTGGATTATATTTCTCTGGAGAGCCCTGACTGTACAAAAGGGATGCTCACAAAGGAGGGGAGATGGCAAATGGGCAAACAGAATGCAATGAGCTCTACCCCGACCCCAGACAATAGGCACACGTTAACATTTTTAAATTTTTAGGATCAATTTCTTCATTTCCTTCTAGTTGAGATTTCTGAATTCTGTCATGCCAATGTTAAAAGAGCCTATCAATAGAGTGTTAAGTGAGTTCATTGCACATATAATGTTCATTTCAAGGGAGCTCAGTCTCTTGTCAAGCCTGACTCCAAGAGAGAGATTTTCACAAAGTTTTTGTAAGCACCACCATCCAGAAGCATTGCCAAGTGTTAGCACTAGCAAGCAGTTTGCAAAAAAAAAAAAAAGCTTCTCTTTGACTACCCATTCTATGCAACTTATGATCGAAAACAATGGAACTAATTTTAGAAATTTTGCTCAGGTGAAGCGGCCCGTCCGCCTGCGCTCCTCACTGGCCACAGCCGTAAGAAACAGGAAGTGGCAGAGGGTTGTGAGACCGGGCAAGAAGTATCAGCTCATCCTCTAGTAAGTCTTGCACAGAGACCTTGCTGCCTGTGCCCCAAACTCAAAAATCATTAGTTTTAAATGTTTTATATAATAAATAGAGGTGTCTTCCTTCCCACTTTCATGTTTAAACAGGGCTGTCCCCAAGCCCCGTAGCTGTATAGTAATGAAACACCTGAACATGGAAAGAGCAAAAGAAAATCTTGACACAGACACTTGATCATGTCAAGGCACTGCCTGGAAGGCCACAGCTTGTGACAGGGCAGAGGCTACCCTGGAAGTGTTATTTCATGCCTAGTCCTATGATCATATATATTTTAACATTATAATTCTAGCTGTTTACTCTGCTAATTTGGGAAATAACGACCATCCTGATTCTGGATGAATTGGAAACTGCGGGACCCACTGGCTTAGCACACACAGTGTGGCGTCACAGATATGAGCACAGGCTCTGGCGCTGGACCACGGGGTTTGAATACCAGGTCCACCGCCTGCTGAGTGTCCTTATCTTCTCTAAGTCTGTATCCCATTTTGAGAAGCAAGAATAATAAAGTACATGCTTCAGAGGATTACTGTAAGGATTAAATAAAATAACTCATTCAAGGTGCCTGGGACTTAGGAAATGCTCAATAAATGTTATTCCTTATTAGAAGTATCATTATTCAGAGGAATTTCATGTAAATCAAGAGTCCTTGAGCGAAAGCTTTAGATAGACAATAAGCAAAAGAGGTAAGAGCCCTGCATGAGGCAACTGTGAAATGAGAAGACCTATTTAGCATTCCTTTCCAAAAAAATCACCTTTTTACACTATTTTGTGCTTATTACAGGAAAGAAGCTGCTCTATCTGTGGACAGCCACAGGTCTTGCCTCAACGTAGAGAATCATCAGGGGTCATTCAATCCTTTGGTCCTGCTGGCTTTAACTTCAGGTAAGTAGGATACGTAAACTTCTGGCCAAATAGGAGCCAGCTCTGGCTGGGTATAGCTTATAAATGGATTTATAAAAGCCTAAGTCAGTCCCTCATAGTATCTTCATTGTGCTTTTTACCACTGCTGAAAACTTTGCTTATTGAGATAATTTATAAATATGTAAATATTTTAGTTGGTACTAAATATTTACTTCTCCAAAATTTAAACTGATGGTATCTATTTTCAAATGGGTCATTACATAGCCATATGCTATTGCAAATAACAAAAAATAAAAATGGCATTAAATGGGCTAAATTTTTACCATATTTGGAAGAATTGAGTCATGAACGTTCTCAAAAAGCCCCCGTGGGAGGTAACAGCCTGAATTCGCTTTGTCTGCTTTGGTGATTCCCAGGACACTTGTCCATTCATTCCCTGTCTCCATTCCTCACCGAGGGGAAAAAAATTAACCTGACAGTTCGCCATTCTTATCCAGATTGTATCTTCTGTCAGCCAGCAATGAATCCACAGATTTGAATTTTCCTGTGTATAAGAGAAAAAAATTTGAAAACAGATTCCATTTTAGAGTTGCTCAGGATACTGAAAGTGAACTCTCTGCTATTTATGGTGATATGTGAACTCTCTGCTATTTATGGTGATATGAATTATTATTTGAAAACTATGGCTATTGAGAGTGGCAAAGAATCTGGGCCTGCCAGAGTGAAACCCCACTATGAGAATCTGTTTTGGACATTTCACCGCAGAGAAAAGTCATTTACTATCTCACCTTTCTGAAGAACAGACTTATTTTTCAGCCTGAACTTGGCCCTGAGAGGGAAAAACCGCATAGAGAGAACCTATTCCTTTCGAACTGTGAAAGGTTAAGATGTGTTGTTTGTTTTTGTTTCAATTTTTTAATATTCAGAACTGTTAATCACTTAAATTGGTACCATATCTCATTTATTTATATTTTTTTAAAAATTTTTTTAATTTATTTCAGCATATTATGGGGGTACAGATGTTTCTGTTACATATGTTGCCCTTGCCCCCACCTCCCTCCCTAAGTCCGAGTTTCAAATATGTCCATCATTTGGGTGGTGCACATTGCAC
>CAUYSK010056685.1:0-23572 GCA_963575035.1 Avahi laniger | reverse complement strand
CTTGTAGCTCTTTGAGGTATCTCCATATTACTTTCCGCAGAGGTTGTACTAATTTGGAGTCCCACCAGCAGTGTATGAGTGCTCAGGAGGCTGAGGCAAGAGGATTGCTTGAGCCTAGGAGTTTGAGGTTGCTGTGAGCGAGGTTAACGCCACGGCACTCTAGGCCGGGCAACAGAGTGAGACTCCGTCTCAAAAAAAATAATAATAATAAAAATTAAAAAAATAAAAAAATCCAATCTAAGTCTAAGAAGTTTAGATTATTTGTGATATATAAGATATCATGAAGTAACAGAGAGAATGGCCTGAAAAAAGGTTAAAAACATTTTGTGTCTCTTTAAAACCTCCCCCACTCCTTGTGGAGAAATAAAATGTGCATCCCTGCCTCAGGCCAGTGGTCAGGAGGGACAGGGGAGTGTCCTTTGTTCTTTGTTGCACCAGAGATGGCTCAGTGGAACTGTTGGGGGGGGTGGCTGCGGGCAGGCGGAGGTCTGGGTGGAGGTCACAAGATTGTCTTCACTGGAGATGGGACGTACTGGAATCACCAACTATAATTAAACAATAGCCTGAAACTGAAAGCTCTCCCTTTAAAAGTTCTATATTTCTTCATCCCTGCAAAGTCTGAGCCAAAAAACAGAAATTAAACAATTAAATAAAAGTTCTGTATTTCTGCTTATGATTAGGAATTGGTACTTTAAAACGGGAGTCTGCCATTTTCCTCATTTGCCAGCAAATTAATAAATCTCTCTTTCCTTTTCCTCAACCACTTGTTCTTGTTCTTCTTATGTGGCCTTGCAGACAAGTGCCGAGCTTCGGTAACAATTACGTAAACCCAACAGCTGTATCTAAAAGTTCACCTATCTTTGTGTTGAAATTTTCCACCACTTAAGGCTTGTCTCAAGCACAAAATCCTAAGTAATGGGATACCAAGTAATGAAGTAACGTGGTTCGCTCTTGCACACTGTTCTCGAAGCCACGGATTTATCCTAAGTTTTTTTCTCTCCTGTAGTATCATTAAACATTTCTTGGTAGGTGTAGCCTGGAGAGTCACAATGCGTCCAAGCCTTTGGTAATGACCCATAGGTGACGATGGCATATAAGAGGAGATGGAAATTGTCTCTTGATGAAGATGCAACGTTCCCCACTCCCTAACGTTGCCTCACTCCCTTCCTGTCTCATTCCTACAGTTGAATCAGGACCTGAAATTATCTTGTTGATATGTTTACGTTCGCATTGTCTGCCTTGGCCACAGGAGCTTACACGGGCTCTGAAAGCGGGGTCTTTCCTGCCCGACGCACCCATGTATCCCTTCCCTAGCAGCATGGCCCTGTCGCAGAGCAGGCGCTCAGTGACTACGTGTGGACCACATGCGCACGCGAATGTTCGAGCCTCACTGCAGGCCTCGCTGGGCCCGCACAGCGGACCCTCACCGCTGCGAGGCCGCCTTTGCGGGACGCGCGAGGGGCCCTCTGGGAAGTGTAGTTCGCGCACACGCCGCGGGCCCGGCGTTGCGGGGAGCGAGCCTCCGCGTGCGCAGGCGCACTTCCGGCTCTGCCCAGCCTCTGCGGCCATTGTCCGGCCCCAGTGCAGCCGAGACCGCTTTGGGCAGCCCAAAAGCAGATCAGAGTCGGAGAGAACCAAGCCTGCAGCGGGGGCGGGAGGAGCCGGGGTGGGCCGGAGGTCGAGAAATCCGGACCCCGCCCCCGCCCCCGAAAGCGGTGATTCAGAGAGCGCGGATCCGGGCGGCACCTCTGACGGGTTTGGCGGGTGTCTGCCGGGCCTCGCCCATCATCCTGCGGGTGGGACTGGGCGTGGCCGGAGGTGGGTGCCCCGGAGCGGCGGAGCCTTTAATTTGAGGGGAAGGAGAGCGACAGGCCTGGGCGGGGTCCGCGGTGCTTTCACCGGTCCCCACTGGAGTAGTGGTTGAGGGGCGGAGGCGGGGCCGGTGGTTGCAGCCCGGTGAGTGGGCCCTGTCCTCTCTTCCCAGCCGCTGTCCGGGAGCCGGGCCTTGGCGAGGCAAGAATGGCCCCGAGACCGCCGACGGCTGCGCCTCAGGTGAGCAGCGCGTTTGTAACCGCCTGGGCATCCCATCCCCCTGGGCGTGTTTGGAGCGGTCACTGTTTTACACTTGGCGACTCCCGTTCGTGGCTCTGTCGCTTTGGAGCCTCCTAACCTTGCGAAACCCCAAGGTGTCCAGAGCCGGGGTAGCGAGATTCTCAAATGGAGCTGCACTGAGGGGTAGAGAGGACCAGGGCAATGCGATCTTGTGGAAGGAATTAAGGTTGGATGCGTTGTGAAGTGTCAGTGTTGAGAGTTCTTTGAATGCTTGTCAATAAGGAATGGAGAGGGTGGGGTGACAGGATGGAAAACTGTAGAGGAGGAGGAGGTGACCGACTGTGAGTGAGGAAAGAGGAGTCGCAGCTTCTGGCCCGGGCCCAAAGAGAGGCAGTAAAAGGATGAAGAAGCCTGGTCAGAACATGTCAGGGAAGAGGCTGGAGATGGATTTTCTTGGGCTAGGAGGCAAAAAAACAAAACCAGGGCTGACTTGCCCCAAGCTTTTCATGTCCTTTTCTGCCTTAACTAAAGGTATAATAGTGCACACCACTCCCAGAAGTCCAACCTTCACTTTAATTAATAATGAAGTTGATTTGTGAATCCATTAATTCTTGAGGCAGAGGGACCACTTTCTAGAAGCATCACAACTGTGAGGTTATCCATTGATTTATAGAATATATTGGTGAAAATAAGATTCAGGTGGTCTCTGGATCTTTCAGTCCACACTCTTTAGAATTAAGGAAAAGTGACAGATTGTGGTTGC
Organism: Avahi laniger; assembly: GCA_963575035.1. Taxonomy (NCBI): domain Eukaryota; kingdom Metazoa; phylum Chordata; class Mammalia; order Primates; family Indriidae; genus Avahi; species Avahi laniger. Next base: position 20,757 of record CAUYSK010056685.1, on the reverse strand, counting down.
TAGGTGTGTGAGACGATCAAGATCAATCCAGATAAAAACACCAACTAGTAATGTCCTCTAAAAGCAGTTTGCAGTAAATTAAGCACACAATATTATAATGCTTTTATGTTTTTTTTTTTACTTCGTATGTTTCTGTTTTACTCAAATGAGCCTTAAAAAGTAAGACAAGTAATAATACTAGAACAAGACAGTTATTTGGTTTGAGGAGAGCCAGAGCAAATCATGATCATTATCACCTTTACATACAAAATGTTTCCTCAATAGGCTGTGAGAGTTAGGATGACTTTACACCTCGTCAGGGTCTATGGTACTTTCCAAAGGAGGGGTTGCCTTTTTAATGGTGACAGTGGATACATGTTCTGAGCAGTGAATTTTAAGGAATGCTTTAAACTTCACTTTTAAAGCTGTGTTCCCCCAGCACTCTGGCTCAGTTATATTCCCATGGAATGGCCTGATGGTCCACTTGGGTCATCTAACTCAGGCTGTGGATGATGACCAGGGATGAAGGACAGAACAGAACACTGGCCCTACAGTGGGGCTTTTTAGGCAGAAATTTCCCTATGTCAGTGGTTCCCCTTCTCTGAAGTTGGCCCTTGGGGAATACAAAGATGAGTAATGAGTCATGTGACTGCTTCTCCGGAAAGTTAATTGGGTGGAAGCAGACAGCCTCATACAGAAGTATACCACAAGATAGGTGCTTTAAAGTGTTGTTGTGCAGACAGCCTCATACAGAAGTATACCACAAGATAGGTGCTTTAAAGTGTTGTTGCAGAGGTGCAGAGGCCGCTGTGCGTTCAGAGAGGGGCAGGAAATTTGCCTGTGGGAAAGAGTCAATAGAGATGTTACCTTTGAGTAGGAGCACAGTCTAAGCAGGTGATAAAGAAGGGGAATGGGGACAGAGCTGATTGACTTTGGGGGTCAGGGGAATTGGGAGGCAAGAAGATGAGGGGGCGTATTCATTACACCATTGTCCTGTGTGGCAGCAGCTGTGGGCTGCAGGCAATGGATAGATGAGAGTGGAAGTTTAGACTTTGTTCTTCTTGACCTTGTAATTCATTCGTCATCATTCATTCATCTGTTCATTCAGCAGATAGTCATTGAGCCCTGCGATGTGTTGGGTGCTTTCCTAGGCCGTTGGGATACTTTAGTGAACAGAATTTATAAAGGACTCTGCTCTCAAGGAGCTTACATTCTGGAAAGGGGAGACAGAAGAATTCAGTAAATAAGTAAATTATACGGTATACTAGAAGGCAATAGTACCTCAAGAGGGAAAAAAGGTAGAGAAAGGTAAGGGGGATTGGGGAGGTAGGGGTGCAATTTTAAATAGTGTGGTCAGGGCCAGGCGCCGTGGCTCACACCTGTAATCCTAGAACTCTGGGAGGCTGAGGCGCATGGATCGTTTGAGCTCAGGAGTTCGAGACCAGCTTGAGCAAGAGTGAGACCCCGTCTCTACTAAGAAAATAGAAAGAAATTAGCTGGACAACTAAAAATATATGGAAAAAAATAGCCGGGCGCGGTGGCGCATGCCTGTAGTCTCAGCTACTCGGGAGGCTGAGGCAGGAGGATTGCTTGAGCCCAGGAGTTTGAGGTTGCTGTGAACTAGACTGATGCCATGGCACTCTAGCCTGGGCAATGGAGTGAGACTCTGTCTCAAAAAATAAATAAATAGATAGATAGATAGATGATAGATAGATAGATAGATAGATAGATAGATAGATAGATAGAGTGGTCAGGGTAAGCCTTTTCCTTATTGCGATGGTTTGGTGTCATCTGAGCAGACCTGAAAGACGTGTGGGAGTTAATGCCACAGATGTCTGGGAGAAAAGCTCTGGGTAGAGGGAACGGTCTTATGCAGGATGTGTGTCTGGCATATTGAAGGAGCAGCAAGGAGGCCAGTGTAGCTCAAGCTGATGATTTTGGGCAGGGAACTAATATGACTTCTTAGATGTAAAGATTGCTGTGAATGATGAATTGTAGGAGAAAGAATTTGATAGTTGGAGCTCCTTTGGAGAGGTGTTTTGATGGGAGAGACCTTCCCCCTGAGCATAGTGAACAAATACTTGATGTGGCGCCACCTGAAGTGGGATGGGACTGGGAGCTGAGACGGAAGAGGTAGGATACCCCACTTAAGAGTCCTTAAGATCTGTAGGATGGTTAGTAACTTTATCTGTGTAAACACTCTGCATCCTTGTTCACCTTTTCATTACACAGGTACTGCATTTTTAGTTAGGGGGAAAAGGTGTTTGCCATTTTTAAAGTCGAAGCTGCCAGAACAGTAAGAAATAAAGGAAGTTTTCTAAGAAAAACGTGATCTGCATATGGAGACCAGGTTTCTTGGTGTCCTACCTTGATGGGAAGCAAATGGGGAGGGATCGGGGCCTGTACTCTGTCAATTCCAGATCCTGAGAGCTCTGTGGTTAGATAATCAGGATGAACAGACCCAGCAAACCTTGGCTCAGGTCACGGAAACTCAAGAGAAGATGCTCTTGGGCTACCAGGGGAGGCTAAGCCACTTGCTGAATCATGTCAGGATGTTTGTGGTCAAGGATGTTTGAGTTCCCTCTATCCCGGAGCTCCCCTTTCTCAGTTTTTTCCTGAGCTGACTGGAGCTAGTCCTTAAGCCTCAGCTCATACAGGTCTTCCCCAGATTAGGTTAGGTGCCTTTCCTGTGCGTTCCCATAGCACCTGTGCACACCTGGAGTGGAGTGTTTACCCAGCTGTCTCTGTACCAGGCTTTAGGGCAAGGCCTCCTTTCAACCCCTTGCCCCAAAGTAAACATGAGGTAGTGGGTCTCATATCAATGAACATTCATAACCACTTAAGCCCAAGCAGCAATTTTATACTTTCTGTATTTTCTGCTTCTAATGTAGTAAAATTTATATTTTCCAGGTGCAAGGACCCTAATTTTCTGATAAAATAATTACATGACAATGTGACTTGCACTGAACAGTTTTAAGAAATTGTCTAGGATAATGTTAGGATGTCAAAACCTGTTCCTCTAAGACCTGTTTCAAAAATATAATACTTTTCCTGACTTTCTGTCTTGTGTGCTTTTATTAGAATATATCTAACTAAAGTATGTGAGCATAATATAGTATTACAGATGTTTTAACTTTGATATAATCTTTTTTCAATTTTTAAAAATTTTAGTAAAATACATATAATAAAACTTATAATCTTAACTGATTTTAAGATGTACACTAGTATTAAATACATTCACATGTTGTGCAGCCATCAGCACCATCCATCTTCAGAACACTTTCCATCTTGTAAAACTGAAACTCTTATAATCCATTAAACAAAAACTCCCCATACTCCCCTCCCCCCAGCCCCTGGTAACTACCATTCTACTTTCTGTCTCTATGATTTTTGACTTATATATAAGTGGAATTGCACAGTATTTTTCTTTTTGTGGTTGGCTCATTTCACTTATCCTCAAGGTTCATCTAAGTTGTAGGAGTTGTCAGAATTTCCTTTCTTTTTAAGGCTAAATAACACATCTTAAGATAAAAGCCTTTTTAAGGCTGAGTACAATTTCATTGTACGTATTATACCACATTTTACTTACCCAGTGATCGTTGATGAACACTTCGGTTTTTTCCATGTTTAAGCTATTGTGAATAACGCTGCTGTGGCATTGAGTCATTGAACATGGGTGTACAAATATCTCTTTGAGACCCTGTTTTCAATTCTTTTGACTGGATCATATGGTAAATTCTATTTTTAATTTTTTTGAGGAACTGCCATACTGTTTTCTAGATACCATGCCCTTCTACGGTCCTACTGACAGTGCACAAAGGGTTCCGATTTCTCTGCATCCTTGCCAGCACTTGTTATTTTCTGGGTTTTTTGATAGTAGCCATCCTAGTGGGTGTGAGGTGGTATCTCACTATAGTTTTAGTTTGCATTTTTCTAATGATTAGTGATGTTGAGCATCTTTCATGTGCTTTTTGGCCATTTTACATTTCTTTACAGAAATTTTTATTCTAGTCCTTTGCCCACTGTTGAATTGGGTTTTTTGTTGTTGAGTTTTAGGAGTTCTCTATGGATTCCGGATATTAATCTCTTCATATTATAGACTCATTTATGATCCCTCTTCCTTAGGATCTCTGTATTTGTTTTGATGAATTTCCTTTTCTCCCTATGCATGTTTTTTTCCTTAAACATTTTTAATTATAGCATATTTTAAATTTCATATCATTTTTATGATTTTTCTTTTGTTTTTTTAATGTGTTTTAATGACTGTATTATATTGCTTTGCATAAATTACCAAAATTTATTTAGCCATTTAGGATATTTAGGTTGTTTCTAAAATGTTACTACTATAAATAATACTGGGATCAAATCAGATTGCTTTTTTCCCCTGTCTTTTGAAAGAATTTACCTATAAAACATTTAGACCCAGGATGTTTTATAGAGAGGATGATTTGGAAATAATTTTCTCTATTTCCTCCTCAATTATTAAGGTTTCTACTTTTTGTGTCAACACTGATAATATAGAATTTAAAAAATTATCCACTTCATTAAGATTTTTCACATTTTTTAACACACTATTGTGTATTTTACTGTTTTGTTTATCTCCGTATCTTTAAGATCATTTTTTAAAATTTCTTTTTACTAGATTTATCAGAGGTTTTTCTATTTGGCTGGTACCTAAGAGGAACCAGCCTTTAGATTTGGCTGTTAATGCCATCGCTTTTCAGTTTGCCCTTGCTTTTTTTTTTTTTTTGAGACAGAGTCTAGCTCTGTTGCCTGGGCTAGAGTGCTGTGGTATCACCCTAGCTCACAGCACCCTCAAACTCCTGGGCTCAAGTGATCCTCCTGCCTCAGCCTCCCTAGGAGCTAGGACTACAGGCGCTTGCCACCATGCCCGGCTAATTTTTTCTATTTTTGGTAGAGACGGGGGTCTCACTCTTGCTCAGGCTGGTCTCAAACTCCTGACCTCAAAGGATCCTCCTGCCTCAGCCTCCCAGAGTGAGACAGGCATGAGCCACCATGCCCGGCCTGCCCTTGCTTTTTCTAATCAAAGAATTTAATTCACTAACCCATAATTTTTTTAGCCTCAAAGTGACTCCTCGTTTTCCTTTAGTGAGAATTAATGAGACTCCATTCACTCAGTAGATGTTTGGGGAGTACGTGCTCTGTGTCGGCCAGTGGTTCTTAATCAGGGTCATGCTTCGGAACCAGGAGGAAGTGGTACCTGCTTCCTGTGGGGTGGTGATAAGGCTTCAGTGAGGAAATGTAGTGAGAGGGGGCACAGAAATGACCGAGCTTGGTGTCTGGCTTGCAGTGAGTGTTCAGTAAACCTTAGTTGTTGCTCTTTTATAATGAACTACCTGAGGAGCTTTTAAAATACGCTTGGCAGGACCCTCCATGCATGGGCAATTTAGAAAAGTCTTTCAGGTGATTCTGGACAATCTCAATACACTTGGTGTTGGAGATACTGAAATGAAAAGGAATTTTAGAAAGTCTTGAGGAAGAAGATGTGAATAGATGGCTACAGTTCTGAGCTGGAGATGTAGACGAGATGCTAAAGGCGGACGGGGAGGTTCTAGAAAAGCTTCAGCAGGGAAAGGACCACTGAACTGGTTCTAGAGAGATGACTAGGAATTTTTCCTGTAGAGCTGAGGAAAGAAAGTATATTATGGTCAGAATAGGATGTATAAAAGCAAGGAGACGTAAGAGAATGATGTCATCAGGGCAGAGTCCACGGGGCAGAAGCGTGGGTGTATGGCAGGAGGCAAAGTTTGAGAGAAAGATGATGGTCTGAGGTGGAGATCTAGAACAATCTAGAGCAATGCTGTCCAAAAGAAATACAAGCCACAAGTATTTTTATTTTCATATAGGCACAATGTGAAAAGAAACAGGTGAAATTAATTTTAGTGATACATAATATTATTTAACCCAACACATCCAGAATATTACCATTTCTACATATAATCAATATTTTTAAATTACTAATGAGATATTTTTACATTCTTTTTTTTGTACTAGGTCTGGTGTGTATTTTATACTTACCACACATGTCAATTTGGACTAGTCTCATTGCAAGTTTATTTTTTTCCCCCAATATTTAAAACCAGTTTGTGATTGGGGAACATCTAAATCCTTAGAGTTTAAAAACACAAGTGAATGGTTGCATGCGGCTAGTGGCTGCCATATTAGACTGTATAGATCCAGACTGCTGGTACTTGGCTTAATGCCGTCATGGGCAAGGGAAGATTGGAGCTGGTTTGAAGGATGAAGGGGCGGGCCCGAATTCAGGAGACATTTCTGAGGCTTTTGGTGACTACAGGGCATAAAGGAAAAATGAAGAGTCATGGATACGGTCCAAGTTTCCAGCTTGGGATACTGTGGGTGGTGATGGAGTTAGGACAGCTGTGTGTGTGTGCGAAGATTGACAGTAATCTGCTTCTTTCTGTACTCAGTTGTTAGGTACGCTGTCAGCTCTCAGCTTAGCAAACTACTATTGGTTTGGTCTCAGAGGACACTGAGTGCTTAAGTGAAAACACATACTGTAAATTCAGTGTTTTTAATTGAGCAAACTATTTTGGATCTTAGAGGGGACAGTTTTTATAAATTAGATATTTTTTACTCACCAGCTGCCATTCTCTTTTTTTTCTGCTTTGCAGAGTTTCAAAGTTACAAACTTGAGTTAAAATTGCAGCCAGTTTCTCATGTGGAATTGGTATGTGTTGGAGTGGAGAGAAAGTGTCCCTTTGTAGTTGCACGTGTACCCCTTTTCTGGAAGTGCCCTGTCACCTCGTCTGCTATAAAGCTCTTATTTCTCCACTTCAGAGAACCCATGTTATTGATGAGGTAATTGGATCTCCAGGAGGTGTGAGATTGGCTCAAAGATATTATTTACTAGTTGTGGAGATTTTTAGGAATTGAGTTTTCTCAATTTAGGATATGCCATTTCTAGTTCCTTGCTTTCAGCTCCATCATTTGGCCTTTTTTATGACAGCCTAGGAAAGGGAAGATCTGATACTACTTGATAACTTTGCTAGTTTTTAAGTGGGGTTGATGACGTCCTTTTATATCTGGAGGAAGGGTAAGCAGCTGTCTAAAAGATGTTACAGGATCATTTATTACATCCAAGGTGTGACCCACAGCGTTGGGAATGCCCTCATACTGATGTAGCTCAGAGTGGTTAACTCATACCAAAGATCTGGTACGTCTCACCTATGCAATCTTGCATACTTTTGGTTGTCTTTTATGTACCACATTGGTTTTGGAGGTTTGAAGGTGCCCGAGCCAAGGTCTTGACCCTGGAGGAACATAGTAGTTTGGTAGGAGTGACCAAGAGGTAACGGGCAGAAAAATGTCATAGTATTTTATGAGCTGTGCTGGAGAGAGGCCCAGGGAGGGGAGCTGCTGGGATGTGAACCTGGGGGCAGGAGTAGAGTCCCAGAGGAGAGAACTTGACTGAGTCTTGGTGAAGAGTGAACCTGAGCCAGGCACGGGGGAAAGGCTGAGCACAGAGGTGAAAGAGAGCGTTTTGGTTTCCAGGAGCTGAAACTCTTCTGCACAGCCAAATTTTGGCGTATGAGGGGAGGAGAAGCCAGAGCTGAGGCTATGGAGGTGCAAGGGGACTAGGTCACGAAGGGCTCTGAAGCTTACCACTAAGGAATCTAATTTTTCATCTCGAGACAAATATTTATAGGGTACCCACTACATGTTAGACCTGTTCTAGGCAATGGAGATTCAGCAATAAAGAAAATAAATAGTATTCCCGCTCTCCTGAAGTTTGTATTCTGCTGTGGAATATAGACTGTAAACAAATAAAACTATGATATGTCAGGTGGTAAGGGCTATAAAAAAGGAAAAAAATAAAACAATGACAGTGCAGGACGGGGTTGCTATTTTATATAGGGTGGTGGGGGAAGGTTGCTATGATGAGGCAACATTTGAACAAAGGGCTGAAGCAGGCGGGTGGGGGGCCACAGTCATAGGTACAAGAAGAGGCTTCCAGCCGGAACACAGGCTCCAAGGCAGAAGTGTGCTTAATGTCTTCCAGGAATCGTGAGGAGTTCAGGGGAGAGCCGTGGGCAGGGCAGGAGGCTTGAGATAAAACTAGCCCAGGCACCAAATCGTGAAGGGCGGTGTAGGCCACTGTAAAGACTTTATTGGTATGGATTGGGGTGCCGTTGAGGCTGTGAAACAGAGTGACTTGATCTAGCAGGTTTTAACAAGTTCACTCTGGTTTTCATACGGGAAATGAACTTGGGTGAGGGCAGGAGTGGAAAAGGAGAGATGAGCTAGGAGGTTGTAGCAGTAGTCACGATGAAGATGATGGCACAGACTAGAGTGAGGGAAAAGTGGGAAGAAACGAAGGGTTTGTAAGCATGATCAAATTTGTGTTGTAGAGAGGTCACTATGATGGTGCCCAGGAAAAAAAGAGTTGGTGGGATCCAAGAGTTCTTCGAAGAACAGAGGGCAGTGGTTGCCCTGTCAAGGCAAGAAATGGTGAATCACTTGCAATAGACACTTGTTTGCTAGTTAGCACATTCTTTACTATTCGTGCAGACTTTTGGGGAGAGCAGAATAAAACCAGGAGACCATGTGTGAAATATGGGGAGCCAGTCAAGCAAAGGACTTCAGGTTGGCCAAAGACTATGACTAAATCAAAGAGATGGGGTGTGTAGAAGGCAGAACAGGCAACAGGGAGAAGGCTTTACTTCTTGCCACCTAACTTAACGTGTCTGGTCCAACTCCCTTTTCCTTCTTGGTCTTGCCTTGCCCAAGACCTGCCTCCCTGCTCAAGCTTCTCAGTCCCTGGATTGGATTCCCATGTGTTTTTCTGCTGTCCAAGTGGCACTTACCCCTTAGGAGCCAGTACAGATCCTGCCTTGAAGTCTCTGCTCCCTCACCCAGTCTTTCCTGCTTTGAGTGCCTGCAGCGCCTCGCCTTACTATGCATTATCTCATAGTGTGTGCTAATAAATAACACTTTTTAAAATAAACTGAAACTTATTCAAGGACTGCAGTGTTTTTCTTTTGCATTTTTAGTCTGCCGCAGTATACATAGTAAAGCCAGGCATCTGGTAAAGATCTAATCAGTCAGATCCCTGACCTTGGTCAGAAAAATGGCCCTTTTCAACCCTGCTCTGCTGCTGCAGGGACATGGCCACAGTGCTGAGCCAGGAACATGGTACAGGGGAGGCAGTGTTGTGTATGGATGTGGTCACATACCGCACTCCCTAGAAGGGGCCACTCCTGTCTTCTCTAAAGTTCAAATCTTTCCCATCTCCTTAATGCTCAACTCAGGAAACAGATGTTTAGTGTGATCAAGATAAAGTCTCTCTTCTCGTGAAGCTTACAGAGGGAGATAAACAGTAAGCTAACAAGCTAATCTCAGATAATTGTTAGAAGTACAAGTGGCCTTTTTATCTGAATCTGTTTTGTTCCTGAGTTCAGGTGGCAAGAATTTGGGCAGTGAGAGATACCTGGGCTAGGAGGAAAATTAAACACAGTAATGTGATGGAGAGTAAATTAGAGGGAGGTGCTAAGACATTTCCAAGGAGGCCATGCTTGAGATGACACCAAAGTAACTAGTACGTAGTTGTCAACCATGAAGAGATTTAGAGGGTAGAGCAAGCCAAAGGGCCAGGGTGGGAACAGGCTTGATGTAGTCAAGCAACACCAAGACCAGCATGCTCCAGCCCAGTGAGCGATGGGGGAGTTTGAGTTTTATTGTTAATACAGTGGGATTCTGTTAGTTTTAGGCAGTGGGTACCTTATGATACAACCATACTATGGAGTACTATGAAACAGTTCAAAGCAATAAGATGAAATTATATATATCACTATGGAAAGATCTCCAAGATACATAAGTAAATGTAAAAAGTAAATTGTAAAATGATATGTATGGTATTTCATAAAACAGGATTCTCTGTTGGAGGTATGGGTGTGGTTCTGGATGTGTGTGCGTGCATGTTAAACATGGACAAGGGGCTCTAAGTGTATACAGCAAACTGAGAGATTGTTTCTGGGGGGTAAAGTGGAATTGGTTATGGGGATGAAGAAGAGGGCCATCACTTTTTACTACCCACTGTATTTGGATTTTGTAACAAAGAAAATGAATGGGCAGCAAGGAATTGGTGATTGTATAAAAACGCTTGACTTTGAAGGAATCTGAGAAGATAGCTAAGTGGGAATATAGCTTTTCAGGACAAACTACCCCTCATGACTTTCCTGCATGACATACTAGTTGATCCTTTAAAAACCAATGTTAACAACTAGTATATATAGTTGTTACCCCCTCAGGCCGACAAATGTGTGGTCACTGCTTCTGTTAGATCCTATAGTATGTTCCCAGTATTGCCATGGGAACATTTGTAGGGTTGATCCCTAGTTGAGCAGGAATGTGATCCTACAGGAATCAGTGACATTCAAAGATGTGTCTGTGGACTTCACCCAGGAAGAATGGCACCACATCGACCCTGCTCAGAGGAGATTATACAGGGATGTAATGCTGGAGAACTACAGCCACCTGGTTTCTGTTGGTAAGGACCACTTCTCTGAGACCACTTTTCTTGCCTATTGGTGGGTCTTTCCTTCCTTGGTTGCTAAGGTTGTGGTGCTCATAGCTTAGGTAACTGTGAGCAGGGTGTTCAGGGGACAGAGTTTGTTAATCTCATTGGGACCCAGCTTTATGGGGTTTTGAGCCTGCTCTTTAGGTAAAAGGTCTTTATTTTGCAGAACTGGAAATAGGCAGTTTGATTGCATGACTCCTTAAGTTGCACCTTTTTTTTCCTTCAGAGTTCCTGAGGATCAAGGACTAGTACTGACTTGTCCTTAGGAGGGTTCTTTGTCCACTTGCACAAACAACCAAATCTTGTGTATTTACCCATGAGCAGGATATCAAGTTTCCAAGCCAGAGGTGATCTTCAAATTGGAGCAAGGAGAAGAGCCATGGATATCAGAGGGAGAAATCCAAAGACCTTTCTGTCCAGGTAAATGAGAATGAGTGAGACTCAGGCATGTAGAAATGAATACAGATACTAGCACAGCTTAGAAAGGGGAAGCTCCCTTCAGCAGCTCCCAGGGTTGGAAGCCCCTAGACCTACATAGGAAGCTGAAGCCATCTGGGTGACACCTCATTATGTCTCTCTTTTTCAAAAGAGTGTTAGTAGGTCTTAGAGGCAAAGGGGACCCCTTTTTTCTTTCTAAAAGTAGCTTTTGCCCTACACTCAGAATACCATTTTTGCCTATCCTGTAACCCTACTTATTGTACTATTTTCTCCTGGTGGCCTCCAACTTCCTTCATTAATTAGAGATCCCTTTTGTATTCATCCAGACACAAATTGAAACCCCTAGTCTCTTGTTTGTCTTGTTTCTTCCACTGTCAGATGCCCCATACTTACAGGAAACACCCACAGCCTTGATTGTCCTTTCTTTATAACCTGTCTTCAGATGCCTTTCCCTGATCACACACCTAAAACATCTGCCTGGGGAGCAACAGCATCTTCCCTCCATCCCACGTTTGTGCTAATTGACTCATTGCTCCTCCGTGGTTCCTGGAGTATCATCCTCTCCCAGTGTCCTGGCTTGCTAAGTGCTGCTTGGCTTTAGGTCTTTGGCTTTTCTTACTTTTCCCCCCAAGTGGATCTGCCTTAAGGAATTTGCCCTCCAGACTCTTAGACCTTCTCTATTACCTCCCTAAAAAGGTCCTGCCTTTTGGTCATTGCAGCTCCTTATTCTATGCAGTGGACTCAGAAATCTCCTTTACTTGTATCCTGGTCACTTCTTTTTCTCTCACAGGACCTCTCCACTTGAAATTTCACACAGTTCATATTGAATACATAAAGTCTAAATTCATCATCTTTTTTCCCCAACCAGCACATTTTACTGCCTTGCCCGTTTCCCATTTCTACTCTTGCCTGTTAGAATCCACTGGATTTCTAATCAATCCCTCAAGCCAGACATCATAATCAGCTTAGTCCTTTTTCTTTCCACCTGGGTTATTTTCTTCCTTTGAGAAGTAGCTTAGATTTTTCTTGCCTTTTACCTTCTACTGATAGCATCCTAAACCAGGCCCTGGGTTTAGATTACTATCATTATCAGTTGGAGTTTCTCACTTAGTCTTTTCTTTTTATAATCCATACTGGATTTTTAAAATCACAGCTATATCGAGATATAATTCACATACCATAAGATTCACCCCTTTAAAGTGTACGGGTCAGTGTTTTTTCATATATTCAGGGGGTTGTACAAACATTACCACTGTCTAATTTCAGAACATTTACATCATCCCAAAAAGAAACTTCATATCCGTTAATAGTTACTCCCCATTCCTCACTCCTTTCAGCCCCCGACAACCACTGATCTACTTTCTATCTCTGTGGATTTGGCCATTCTGCACTGTTTGTATAAATGGAATCATATAATGTATGATTGGCTTCTGGTACTTTGCCTAATGTTTTTAAGATTCATTCATTTGTAGCATGTATCAATACTTCATTCCTTTTTATTCAGTTGCATGGTTATACCACATCTCGTTTAACCATTCATCAGTTGATGGACCATACTGTATTTTAATGCTTTATCTTCATAAAACCTCTGACAAAACCTTATTATTTCTCCCTGTACCTCATTATAGGAAATAGAAATGTCCTTGATTTAAAGGTCCCTTGCCATACTTTGCAGTATTATCTTTCTTTTTCTGCTAAAACAAGCTCCCCTTAGGTTGAACTTCTGTTAATATTCTCTATAAGTAGCATATACTTCTCCCTCATTAGGTAATATGTTCTGCCTATCCAAAGCTATCTGTTCTTCGAATTCAAGATTTATATAATCCTTGAAATAATGTATAATAATATGTTTATATCTTTCTTCCCTGATTACAGATACCATTTATATCATCTCCACTATATAAACTCAGATTTAATAATATGCCATCTGATGGTTTTGCTTTTTTTTTAGTTGTCAGGAGATTGAGTCTTGCTTCCATTCTTAGATTTCAGGCTCCTGGAGGACGAATCTATTTATTACAGTATTTCTATATATTGTATCTGTGTTGCAGAGCATATAGTAAACAGTCAGAAATTACTTGATGGATTATTATGAAATCTGGCTGGGGAAATAACTTCCTCATTAATTATTTCTACAAGCATTTCTCAAATATCCCACAGAGGGTTCTTAAAAAAATATATAAATCATTCTCTGCCCTCAGGGGTTTAGAGTTGATTCTTGTTGCAGAGTAAGGAATTTTGGGGTTTAGGGCCCCTTCATTGTTTTTTTTCCCTTCCCAGCATTTTATTATGAAAATTTTCAAATATATAGAAAAGTTGAAAAAATTATACAGTCAACACCACATACCTACCACCAAGATTATTACGTTTGTTGTCGTTAACATTTTGTTATATTTGTGTTATCAGGTATCTCTTCATCTATCCATTTATCAATTCATTTTTTTGATGTATTTCCAAGTAAGTTGCAGACATGAGGACATTTTATCTCTACACACTTGAGCATGCATATCATTAACTAGAGTTCAATATTTGTTTACAGTTGTATGTTTTAAGGAAATGTTACATACGGTGAAATGTCCAACCCTTACATGTGCCATCTAGTTGGTTTCAACAATTGCATGGATGCATCGAACTCAAATTCTTGTCAATATGGAACATTTGCATCATTCCAGAAAGCTTCCTGCTCTTAGTTTTTCTTGGGATTTTTATTTTTGTTTTTGTTTGTATTTTTGGGGTTTTTTTTGAAACAGTGTCTCACTCTGATGCCCAGGCTAGAGTGCTGTGGCGTCACCCTAGCTCACAGCAGCCTCAAACTCCTGGGCCTGCCAGGAGGCCTCCTGATCCTCCTGCCTCTGCCTCCTTAGTAGTTGGGACTACAGGCATGCAGCACTGTGCCCAGCTAATTTTTTCTATTTTTAGTTGCCCAGCTGATTTTTTTTCTATTTTTGGTAGAGACAGGGTCTTGGTCTTGTTCAGGCTGGTCTCGAACTCCTGAGCTCAAGAAATCCTCCACCTCAGCCTCCCAGAGTGCTAGGATTATAGGCATGAGCCACCCACACCCAGCTTTCTGCCCTTAGATTTTAAAGTTTCTCATTCTTAGAACCTAGGTATTAATTAATTCTCTGCTACTGGTATTCTGAAATAAAAATGGGGATTTAGAGATAAATTTATTAGGCAGATCGAAATATATCCTCCTTGGTCAAAAGAGGTGATTAGTGTAGAACCAGAGCTCAAATGGACCAAAAGCACCAGTTACAAGGGCAAAGATGATTTACCTCCTGAAATCTACTCTTCCTCAGTTTGTAAAGTATAGTCCTTGATCTCCCAAGTATGTCAAAGAACCATTTTGGTTAGCTCACTGGGTGTAGATTTTCTTTGCAGCATTTGGAGGCCTGGAACCTTAAAGACTGGACCTTAAATAAATTATTAAATGGATGTATTAGGAAAATATATTTCATGGTGGTTTGTAAAGGACAGGTGACATGGAGAGCAGATAGTATCCTGCAAGGTAGACTATGATCTATTCCATTTATATCCATGCCTAACACACTCATGCTCACTTATTCCCTTATTCCCTAACCACCGCCCCCCCTCCCCCATGGGCTTTCCTCATTCTCTGGACTTACCACACATCTGGATCTACAGCCTTCACTATCACCTCTCTTCACTCTTCCTTTCCTCCATTTTGGGTCTTTTCCCCAGGATACAGGACTAATTTCAAAACAGTCATGTATAATTTGTATCTCTTTCATTTCCTAATCCCTACTGTAGCAGTTTGTTTCAACGGGAAGGAATAGGGGACTTTTGTACTTTGGATTTCTTTCAGACTGGAAGATCAGGCCTGAAGCCAAATCATCCTATCTGCCGCAGAATGTATCAGAAGTATCCCATAGCACAGATAATCTCTCACATGCCACATTAGAAGACTCCTGGGATGTTGACAGCCAGTTAGAGAGGCACCAGGAAAACTGGAAGAGACATCTGGGGCCAGAGGCACCCACCCAGAAGAAAATAATCACACCACAAGAAAGTTTTGAGCAAAATAAATTTGGTGAAAACTCTAGATTGAACACAGACCTTGTTACACAACTGAACATTCCTTTTAGAATAGGGCTTAGTGAATGTGAGACACTTGGAAGCAATTTGGGACATAATTCAGACTTACTTAACCAGAGCAATATCCTTGCAAAAAAGAAACCCTTTAAATGTAATAAATGTAGAAAAGCCTTTATTCATAGGTCATCACTTACTAAACATGAGAAAACTCACAAAGGAGAGGGAGCTTTCCCCAATGGTACAGATCAGGGAATTTATCCTGGAAAGAAACACCATGAATGTACTGACTGTGGGAAAATCTTCCTCTGGAAGACACAGCTTACTGAGCATCAGAGAATTCACACTGGGGAAAAACCCTTTGAATGTAATGTGTGTGGAAAGGCCTTCAGGCATAGCTCATCCCTTGGTCAACATGAGAATGCTCACACAGGAGAGAAACCCTACCAGTGCAGTCTCTGTGGGAAAGCCTTCCAGCGCAGCTCCTCCCTTGTGCAACACCAGAGAATTCACACCGGAGAGAAGCCCTATCGATGTAATCTATGTGGGAGGTCCTTCAGGCATGGAACATCCCTCACTCAACACGAGGTCACACACAGTGGAGAGAAGCCCTTCCAATGTAAAGAATGTGGGAAAGCCTTCAGTCGATGTTCTTCCCTAGTCCAACATGAGAGGACTCATACTGGCGAGAAACCTTTTGAATGCAGCATATGTGGGAGGGCTTTTGGTCAAAGCCCATCCCTTTATAAACATATGAGGATTCATAAGAGAGGCAAACCTTACCAAAGCAATAACTACAGCATAGATTTCAAGCATAGCTTATCACTTACACAAGATGAAAGCACTCTAACTGAGGTGAAATCCTATCATTGTAATGACTGTGGGGAAGACTTCAGTCACATTACAGACTTTACTGACCATCAGAGGATTCATTCTGGAGAGAACCCCTATGACTGTGAGCAGGCCTTTAGTCAACAACCTATTTCTCATCCTGGGGAGAAACCATATCAATGTAATGTATGTGGAAAAGCTTTCAAAAGGAGTACAAGTTTCATAGAGCATCACAGAATTCATACTGGAGAAAAACCCTATGAATGTAATGAGTGTGGAGAAGCCTTCAGTCGACGCTCATCGCTTACTCAACATGAGAGAACCCACACGGGAGAGAAACCCTATGAATGTATAGACTGTGGAAAAGCCTTCAGTCAAAGTTCATCTCTTATTCAGCATGAGAGAACTCATACCGGAGAGAAACCCTATGAATGTAATGAATGTGGACGAGCCTTCCGAAAGAAAACGAACCTGCATGATCATCAGAGAATTCATACTGGAGAAAAACCCTATTCTTGTAAAGAATGTGGGAAAAACTTTAGCCGAAGCTCAGCTCTTACTAAACACCAGAGAATTCATGCACGAAATAAACTTTAGAAACTCTGAAATTGAAGGTGCAGAATGCTTTAGCTAAAATACTGTTGTGATTCAGTATCAGAGGATTCTTACTAGAGAGGAAGCTTGAGAATGTGAATCGTGTGTGTGTTTATGTTGTGTGTGGAGAAAACTCTGTGCCAGTCAACAGAATTTTGTTTGATAAATAAAAGCCACATTCTCAGATCTAATTACAGAATGTTGTAAAACAACTACAAACACCATATGTAGCCAGTTGGAAATGATATGCCTATATATTGAACTTTATAAAGCTTTTGAATATATGCAGGAGATCACCAAGTTTCAACAGCTTGACTTGTAACTCCCACTGTTGACAGCCTTTTAAAAACATAAAACTCCTGCTATAATAACCGACTCTTACTTTAAAATTGTTTGGCAACTGCACTCAACTGCAGCTCTTACATTAACTTCACCATGGAAACTAATTCCACCTCCCGGAATTCACCATTCTAAGAATTAGATCAACTAGCTCAACCACTTCATTGTACAGATGAAGATACTAAAAACCAAAGATGTGAAGTGGTTTGCACAGTGTGATACAACCTAAATGACAAAGCTGGATAGAGAATTCAGGTTTCCTGGATCTTTGGCTCCATGGCCTTGCCACTGAAAAGGTATTTTGGAATTCAGAGGGCTTTAAAATAATTTTTTTTTGAGACAGAGTCTTGCTCTGTTGCCCTGGGTAGAGTGTAGTGGCATCATTGTAGCAACTTCTTGCAAGCTTACAACCAAAAAACAAACTGTAGATAGTTGAACTACTGGTGACATTTTTCCTTTTCCCAGTTGTAATTATTCTTGCAGCTAACATATGTCAGTTTCATAGAACTAATAAATCCTTTTATTGTGCTTTTTGTGGCATACTCATGAAAAAGCACTGCCCCAAACTTCCTATATCAGATCAGTGGGAAAACAACACAAAACTAAGAGAATTTTTTCCCAGTTAATTTTACTGTAGAGAAGCATAAATCCAATTACCCATTGCCATAAATTTTGTCTTTGGCTCAGAGAAACGCTATGTATTGGCTCATTTTGTGTGCAAAGATAGTATTTCATCATTTAAAAAAAGTCAGCTTGTTTTAGCTCTGTGGTGCCTTTGCATCAGTAAAGCACAAGCTCAGCTTAAGTGACCTGCTCCATCCTCTAATGGCCTATCCTAGAGGAATTTCCAGAACCTTTGTTGGTTCATCACAGAGCAGAGAAATTTGGAAGCAATGTGGACAATGGCCTCTTTCACACAAGAGCCTCTCCCCTCAAGATAGGCAAATTTTTCCATCCCTAATTATGAATCATGGGGTAAAATGATGTCACTGGTGTTGATGGTGACCCTTTCCTACTGGCTTCTTTTTGTGCCAGATAGCGGCATCCATCACCCTTCTCTAATTCTGGATGTCATGCAGCAGCTCCCAAGCATTCTTCATCCTTTGCAGGGAAAAATGTGCATGGGGGCTGAAATATATGTGTAGACCAATGAGTCTATCACCTGTGAACCAAGATGGGCTATTCCGTAGCGGATCTGCCCTTCTAAGATGTTAACCACTAAAAAAAAAAACAAAGCCTTGTTTATGATGCTCCATGTTTAGCTCTCACACAATACCAAGACCATGCTTGTGTTGTCTGATACGTAGTTGACAATGGGTAATTCTACTCAGACCCTCCTCTACTGATTGGTTGGGATGCGTGTCAGGATCTTATTTTGCTGCTGTTGTTTGGGGGGTTCCCATAGTGGCCTACTTGCAGGAATGGCATGAATTGTAACCAATTGAGTGCTGCTCCACTGTTACAGAGGTTTATAAAAACTTAGTTCCAGAAGACCTAAAGGAGACCACTTACGTGTGTCTGGGGCCTGGCTTGGATCCAGCCACTACTCTGAATTTCAGCACATCATCACTGACAGGGAGCCCAGGATGTATGTGTGGCTGATGGAGCAGACAGCTTTCCTAGTCCCAGCAGCCATGCACCGCGTACACTTATACATACTCTTTCAGAGCTACAGGAAATGCATCCTTGTAACATCATTGTATTCTTTCAATAAACAGCCTTCTGAGTTGAATGGGAGTCAGTTTGTCATTTTCAATTTTTAGAACTTGGCTAAGATTTAAGGATGGCACATCAAGAAGGAAGGATTGACTACTAAACTCATCGTAGCCAGGTGAGTTATTAATAATAATACCTACCATTTATTGAATGCTTGCTATTTAAAAGACATTATGTTAATGTTTCATTTCATTCAATCCTTAAGAGGTATTGTGGTTGCTCTTGTCTTTGCCCAGCTTTCTCACTCTCTTCCTCTTGTAACAATTCCTGTTGTACTGACCACAAAAACACAAGTCAGGATGTCCCCAGGGCTCAGCGATAGTTCTAGGGGAAGGATTGTGACCTAGTTCAGCCAACTGGAGTCCTTTGCCAGAATTTTTTCAAAGTAGAGCTGGAAGGAGAACTTTATTTTGGGGTTGCTATACTGGAAAAGTAAAGACCTAGAGGTTCTTGGAGTCTAATTTCTTACCAGAGATGGGAGGTCTGTTGTACAGGACAGGATGAGGCTAACATGATGGTATTCTCCTTTCTATTCCCTAAAGTCCTAGGACCTAGCTTAATTTCTGAAGCTCTCCTTAGGATTCAGTGAACTCCCCACTATCCTTTTTGTGCAAGCTAATTTTTTATGATGTTTGCATTAAAGAAACCTAATACATGTATTATGTCCTTGTTTTATAATGGGGGGGTCTCAAGAGGTGCATTAACTCACCCAAGGTAGTATTTAATATTTTCCAGATTCAAGCTTAGAACTGGGATTGTCTGACCCCAAAGGGATAGCTCTCAACCTCTAACTCCGGTGTCTCCAGAGCCATGTTTTGTTCAAAATGCTGCATGTAACTCAGTGTCATTTGGGGATGAGTGGTTGTAGGGACTTGATGACAGTTTAAGTTGAGACTGAATGGAGACAAAATGGTGAAGAGCCTTGGAATGTTTCTCTCTACTATTTATTTATTTATTTTTTCTTTGAGACAGAGTCTCACTCTGTTGCCCGGGCTAGAGTGCCATGGTGTCAGCCTAGCTCACAGCAACCTCAAACTCCTGGGATCAAACGATTCTCTTGCCTCAGCCTCCTGAGTAGCTGAGACTACAGACACATGCCACCATGCCTGGCTAATTTTTTCTATATGTTTTTAGTTGTCCAGCTAATTTCTTTGTATTTTTAGTAGAAACGGGGTTTCGCTCTTGCTCAGACTGGTCTCAAGCTCCTGAGCTCAAACAGTCCACCTGCCTTGGCCTCCCAGAGTGCTAGGATTACAGGCGTGAGCCACCGCACCTGCCTCGACTATTTCTGCTGAGTTTGCCAACAACTCTCACACCTTAATATATCAGTTATGTACATTTGCCTATACTGTAGATAAAATCTTATACTTTAAAAAAAAGCTTTATCATAAATGGTTTTCATGTTGCTAGACAAGTCTCCTACTATTGAGATAATATTTGGATTGTTTTTGGTGTTGGTTTTTATAATAATGACATTGAATACTTTAAGCACCCCACCTTTTTTTTTCTATTGAATTTTAAAAAGTATACCCAGAATGAGATTAAATAAAGTATCCAAAGTGAGATTACTGTGTCAGCATATATAGGGTGGTATGACCAGCTGGTGTGGGACTCATGCAAGAATAAGCTTGGTACGACAGTGCAGGAGTAATAGTCTCAAAATTACTCGAAAGGGAGCCCACTTCTGCCTCATGATGCCTGGGGAAGGGCCCCAGGGCAGCCATTATATCTGCCAGGGCATCTGCACACCTTTGTGGAACACAAGAAGATATTTCTGCACTTACTAATGGTAGCGATGCTCAGATCTTTTTAGCTGCAGTGGGCTTTTATAAATAGTAACTAAGCAGGTTAATTCCTACTCATCTTTTAAAATGCAGTTGGCACTTCGGAAAAGGTTTTGCTGACTCCCACTTCAACTAAATTAGTCTCCTTTTAAATTTTTGTAGATTACTACAAATGTCTTTCATGTTACCACAATTTGTATTTGTGATTATTTGATATTCTTTTTCCCCCACACTAGAGTGTGAGTTCCAGGAAGGCAGAGTCCATGTCTGTTTGTTCCCCTGCTTATCACAGTGCCAAGCATGTAGTAGGTACTTATGATAGTCTTTTTTTTTTTTTTTTTTTGAGACAGAGTCTCACTTTGTTGCCCTGGCTAGAGTGAGTGCCGTGGCGTCAGCCTAGCTCACAGCAACCTCAGACTCCTGGGCTCAAGCGATCCTCCTGCCTCAGCCTCCCGAGTAGCTGGG